>JXCR01140478.1:0-15711 GCA_002079205.1 Phalaenopsis hybrid cultivar
ATCATCTACAGTAGGGTTGGCATAATCTCTTAAAGGTCTAAACTCTTGATGAATTTCAGCATGATGATTATTCTGGTTTGCCATTTGTGTAATTTTTTTAGATTTTTCAAGATTTTTAATTTTTTTTCGTTTTTCTGATTTTTCTAATAGTTCTCTCTAATTCAGAATCCTAGGGCACTAGTCCTTTAGAACCTGAACTACGCATACCCTAACATATAATAAAATAAAAATAAACACACTCAAAATAAGATACAATAAATTTTAAAGTTTAAATAAAACTTTCTAAAGATAGAAATTTACTTTTAAAAGCAATTTCTCCCTGGCAATGATGCCAAAAACTTGATCCCAACTTACTACTTATATGTAACGGTACAACAATAATTTTGATTGTATTTTTCACTTTTATTTCCTTATTTTCCAACAAAACCAAAAACTTGATCCTGAAGAAAAATAAGAATTTAACTTTTAATTTTTATATATTGGGATAGTATGCAAATATACATATCGTTATCAAGTAATATATGACTTTTTGATTAAGACCTGAATATCAAACCCACAGAGAAATTATGCAATATGCACTTTTAGAAACTAATTATTTAAACTAAAGATGATTCTTGCAGTAATGAAATTTAAATATTTTTGGTATTTTTAATACTTTGTAGAATAATAACATTTTTAAAAGATAACTAGAGTATTTGAAGAAGAAAAGCACTAAAGATGAAAAATATCTTTCTTCTTATCATGAATCAGTAATAAGTGATATGAATTCTGTTGTGAAAGTATGCAAATTGTGTTGTGCCAAATAGGAGCAATAATATTTTTTACCCTTACTAAAGATGCTATAAAGAACATTGGCTAATTTAAAGTTTGAATAGTTCTGAAGATTGGCTAGCAAGGAAGTTACTAGCTCTCACTCTAAAATTCCCTCGATTCCCTCCACCTAAGGGCTAACATTCTCGTATCAGAACCTAAAATAATAAACCAAGTTGGGGCCTTTAACCTGTCACCATAAAGTCCTCAAACTCTACACCCTTCCATGAATATTTTCCTATTTATTTGCATTCAATCGTATGAACTACATTCTCATTCATACAACCTCATGCGATTCTTTCTAATTGTTGACTAAGACAATACAAGCCCAGTTCTTACATGTTCTCACAACAAATTTTAACATCTGGATTGGCCAAATCAAGAAGTAAATGAAGTGTATGGATTTAAATCATCACAACTTCTTCCAACACTAGGAATCAATACTCTCCACAACTTCCATCTAACACTTAATTACTAATCATTTTAAGAAGAAAGACAAAGAAAACTACTCAGAATATATGGAGAAAACAAAACCACACTTTAGTTTAAAAGTAGAAATCATTGTTAAACCAACAACAAGTCTTAAATAAAACTAAAAGTAGTCTAAAACAAATGATAAAAACTTATCTCAAGTTCTCCACCAAACTCTTGAAGTTCCTTTGAATCTCTTCTCTTTTACAAAACTCTTAATATAAAAATTAAAATAAAAAGGATAAAATAAATATGTGGTGCCTGAAAATCTCTCCAAATTAACTCCTCAATTTAAGAACTTTCAAAACTTTCTCTTTTCAAGCACACTTTCAAAGACTCAATCTTCATTCTTTTATAAATCTCCAAAAGGTGCCTTGGTTTCTCTTCAAAATATGTCTTGATTCAATGTATTTCTCCAAGAGAGGCCTCCTTTTGCAATAATTTTCATCCATGGTGGTTGTAATCACCTATTAAGCCAATGAGTGCCTCAAAAACCTCTTCAAAATTTGCAAAAATCGATTTTACTCATCCAATAACTGCCATTGGTGCTTAAGTGCGGGGCCTCTGGTGCTTAAGCGGCGGATCTGGCTCTTAGGTGCCAAAACACTCTTGCTCAATTTTCTCCTATTTTCTCCAAATTTGATCATTTTTCACTCCTTTAAGAATTTTTCACCATTTTATCTGTACTTGGATGAAAAACACAAATACCTTCCATTAAAGTGCAATATCTCAAAAATAGGTATAAAAATGCATCTAAAAACACTATATATTTTAGGTGTATCACTGCACTTGCTCTTTAATTTTCCTTATATTAATTAAATCTTTCTACTTTCAAACTATTTTTATTAAAATCTTAAAATCTTCACAAATTAAATAAAGACTTACTTGGTCTACAGATCGACCTCTATTAATTTGTAGTGCTCGCACTAAAATTATGAGATATTCCCCAAATAACTAACCCTAGAGCTTTCTTTTTTGAAGTTGATACAATGACATTCCTAACACTCACTTTTTCTTACAACTTACCGACAAGCCTCAGTGCCTGTAATGTCACTCCCACCATCAAGTTCAAAGCAGATTTAAAGATCTCAAGGTTGTTCTCGGCAAAGCCCCATTTGTCATACTGAAAGTCGCCGCTCCAGAGGTCCAAAGACCATCTGTTGAATTTAACCTGAACTGCTCTAAGGACTTCCTTTCTTATAAGAAAGTCAAGTCTACTGCCACAATGACACCTACCAAGTCAGCTATTCTCGTTTCTACTAAGGGAAAGGTAGTTATGATCGTTGAAGACCCGACTGAAGAATTGGTTGTCCCACCGTCAGTGTTTAAATTCGGTTGAGTTCGAGGACCGCACTGTTAACCCGAACACAAAGAAGAAACCACAATAGGAAGGTTCAGATGGCTACTAAAGCCCAAATTTCTAAGGAGGTACCTGTTGATGAAGTTCCGCACCATAAAGACTCAGAATTACCGAAAACTTATCAACTTCTGCAAGGGAGTAGATTCCATCCCTTAATGGATACTAATGGGTGTGAAAGTATCCAAAATATTGGTGTTATGTTACCGATACCTCATGGACATGGTGGGGAGAGGAAGAATCCCGCTCCTATCACTCAAGTCAGTTCAGTTTTCCAAAGACTAGCTGCCAAAGAAGGTTGTTCAGTTGGTGAACTACTCAAATGAGTGGGATGTGCAGTATCCCCTCGCATGAAGAGAGAAAATTTAAAGGACGTCAGATGCTCCTTGAAATCAACTGAGGCCTTTCCTGCTCGCATTCTCTTCTAGTTTCACCTGGGGAGTAGAGTTGATACCACTATTGTTTCCACTGATTCTACTACCACTAGACCCACAGGACGTCGACTAGTTAAGTTGCATCTGGTTCCAAGAATTCTACTGATTACTAGTAACAAGAATATTCTTAAAACTTAAAAGGGAAAGATAAAGAGGCTACCCAGTATCGTATATAGTCCACATCATGTGGAGCATACTTCTCTTCGACATGCCGATGTCCCTACCGAGACACTCCATCTAAAGACATCACCGTCAAAGAAAATGATATGGATAGCCAAGGTTGCCATACCAATACGGTCCAGCAAGCTTGTAGGGTAGGATCACGGAATGAAGCCAAGGTCCAAAGTATCTGACATTATTGTAGCAATTGCTAACGAGATGGAGAAATAAGTGGAGGATGTCCAACAAATTACCCCATATCTCAAGATGCTACAAAAATCAATAATTGAAGGAAATATTGAAACGCTCAAGGTCGAAATTTTTGAGTAAGCCCGAGAACATGGAGATTCCATTGATGATGATGAAGATTTTGATTTTAATGATTACCTTGAGGAAGATTTCTTGGATATCCATGCCATCGAGATCAAAGCCACTACATCTGCACGCGACGCTCAACCTCTCATCGAAGAGAAAGCCGTAGATGAGCTACATAGGGTTGTTTTCCTAAGGGATGAGCAAATCATCCAAATGGAGAAAATAATGGAAGAGATAGCCACTGATATGATTGTCATGGCCCAGTTCAAGAACAGTCTCAACCCCCATAGTTAGCCTCTCTAAAAGTCAATCAACTGGAGATTATACACATCACATATGAAAGGAGAGAACTTTCCTCAGCAAATAGAGATAAGCAACAAAAGAAGGATTCCCCATCAAGTTCCATGCCAGAAAAAGAATTTAAGCAAATGGTCGAGCAAGTTAAAGAGGCCTTAGCCCAATCTAAGGGTGTTGCATTGATTTTGAATGGTAGACCTTACTCGGAGGAGTTTGATGTTGTACCATACCCTAATGGTTTTGTGTCACCAAACTTTAAGATATTTGATGAGACTGGAAATCCCAGACAGCATATAGCACATTTTCGAGCCAGTTGTGGTAATACTAGAGGTAACGATGCTTTGCCCTTTTGACAGCTTGTCAGCAGCTTATCAGGGATCGCTTTTGATTGGTATATGAAATTACCCAACTGATCTACTAAGAATTTGTCAAGTTAGAAAAATTGTTCGTGAAGAGATTTGTTGGAGCACAGCATCATGTGTCTATTGGAGATCTTGTAATAAAGAAGCAGATTCCCAACGAGACTTTAGTGGACTACATTTTGAGGTGGAGAAACCTTAGCATGAAGTGAGAAACTTAGCTACAGTAACATCAAGAGATTGAGATTTTACTCAAGAGCATCCATGGACCAGTAGCTTTCATGCTCAAGGGACTCACCATTAAATATTTTGAGAAGCTACTCAGGAAAGCTAGTAATCTTCTAGAAGAAGTCAAACATAGGTATTCTCATGAGAAGTCTGAGAAGTTTAAGATGACCAAAGTATTTGAAAAGCAATCCGGAATAGAAACAACGATTGATAAAAGAAAGCATGCTTAAAAATTCTCGATATTCGCAGCGTGCTTAGCTACAAACACAATAGTATGGACAGTCTAGCTAGCAATCGCCTAAGGGCAGATCATACCAAGTAGAGAATAAGAGAATGTCCTTGGTAGAATGATAGAAAGTGGTGTATTCCTTCAAAGATGAAGTAGTATCCAAAATGTTCAAAAGTCTGATGAAGAAGCCTGAGTTCAGATTACCAGATCCAAAGAAACCCAAAGAGGTCGTCAAGCAGGATCAACCAAATTATTGTCCATAACATAGATTGCTTGAACACACTATAGAAGATTATTTCGTCTTCAAGGATTGGCTTGAGAAAGCTCTTAAAGAAGGAAATATAACGATCCCGAAAGAATATTTAAAATAACCTAAAAAAGTTTCTATAAAATATGATTTCAGCTGAGCCAATCTCTCCGATTGACCCATATACTAAAAAAGATGGATGGAGTACAGTATGGAGAAAATCATCCAAGAAAGTACTAAACCAAATTCAGAACGCTTCAAGGAAAGCCTCCAATTAGAGTCTTCAGCCTGCTAAGCCTGAGATGAAGATTTCGCTAGAAGATCCATCACCGTCAAAGAAGAAAAAGAAGAACACCACCTTGAAGACTGATAGCACGGGGGGCAGGATAGTGGCTGCCTCTGCTAGATTAGTTGTCCCGGATTCAGGGAAGAAAATCCTTGACCCCCTGACCTTATATGATTATCTTTTTACCCCTCTGGGGTCTTATGAATATAATGATTATGATTTCGGCTACATTTTAACTATTTTTGGTGATAATGTAATCAATTATGACCAATCTTACTTTGATCTTGATTCCCAAACTGATCCTCAAATCGTACTTGAGTCCGAAGAACTCACTGACAAGACTGAAGAAGACATCGACAATACCGCTTACAACAGCGTCGGGAGTGAGGAACCAATCCTCGAGCACAACGGTGCATCACTTTCCATCAACTTATATCTTTCCGACAAAGAAGAAACACCATAAGATTTGACAATGATCTTAGGAAGAGGAAATTATAGAAGTGAACTTAAGGAGCGGGAGAGTATTACCCCTGAGAACATCTTTGAGAGATAATGGAAAGCAAATAGTAACTCGAGAATAGCTACCTCCACCTGCGCTGGTGGAATAACCACATAATCGAGAGAAAATTGGAGGATCATACAAAGTGTATTACAACATGCTAGCTCATCTCAGGAAGTTGCCAGCCAAACTAAGCATCTACGACACTCTAATCCTGTCAAAGAAGATGAGAGAGTCTCTAGTTACAGCTTTGCTTGACCCATAAATTTTTTTAGCTCAGTTGGTCAGGACATCCTCAGATGAAGTTTGCTCGTTAAAAGAATAGTATGGGGTAACCTTTAAAGATGAGGACTCGCTGCTCGGTACCACCGACCATAACCTTTCACTCTATATCTCCGTTAACATCGGCAGATTTGTGTTGTCCAGAGTTTTGGTAGATCCTGGAGCATCCCTCAACTTGATTAGTCTATGGACACTAGCCTATTTGGACATTGAAGCTCAGGAGCTTATGACTAATAAAATGATGTTAAGAGGATTCAACCACAAGTGAGAGAGAGAGATCTCTTGGATCAATTACATTACTTATGAAATTTGGAGAATTAGTAACGACCACTAAGTTTCATTTCACCAACGCTGAGACCTCTTCTAATGCTTTACTGGGTCGACCATGGCTTCACGAGCACAACATGGTTCTATTGTCTCTACACAAATGCATTAAATACTATAGGGAACGACAAGAACATTGCATTAAGGGAGATTTACAACTGTTTCAGTCCATGATGTTGACATTCATATAGATGCCGCATACTACACGCCTCTGAAGAAAACAGTCTTCTCGCATGAAATTGTGACAAATAAGAGTGAAGATTCAGAAGAATCACAAAGGAGAGGCCATTCAACTCCGCTTTAGTGATCTTCAACCACCTTTTTGGACCGGGTTGGTGGGTGTTTCTTTTAGTTTGCGCACCTGAGGTCGAGTCCAAGGAGGTGGACGAGGAAGAACCAACATGCTCATGGAACGGACTAGGCCGACCATAAATATTGATGATGAAGAAAGTTCTGAAGATGAAATAATGATTACAAAATAGAAGAAACTTCAGTACAAGATATCCTTAGAAGATGTGGAGAAAAGCGAATATGAGTGGATATATGATCGAATCAACCATTATGTGAACACGATGACTCTTACTATGATTCAACCTCAACAAGCCGAGAGTTTAGAGGTTACGGAGGTCCGTAGTGCTGGTTTAAAGCAGATCAAATTTTATTGTGCTTTTACTTCTACTAATCTTGAAAATAATGTAAATTTAGATGAGGGTCCTAATGAACTAAAGAAATTGCCTTTTGGTTATTTTTCGCCTTGCGTACAAAAGTTAATTCAGCAGGAACATTTGCCAAAATAAATGCTAAAAGATAAATTACAACTTTTTAAAAAATTATAGGAGGTTAAAAGTCGAACTTCTAACTCCAAAAAGGGTCTCGAATTTGGTACAGTAGGACCAATCGATGATTCAAAATTTTGCATGGTTGTTTTTAGCAGATTGAAAGAGGATTACCTCGATGTGCAGGATGACCCTACTGAACAGCTAATAGAAGATGCTTTGCCACCATATAAGGAAGAAATCAAATCAACTGTTGATGAACTAAAGGAAATTAACCTCGAGACGGAAGAGCAGCCTCCCACCTACATTTATAAGTTCTCTATTCAACGATGAAGAATCATTAGAATTAATCAAATTGTTAACAAAATTCAAAGACTGCTTTGCATGGAGTTATGATGAAAAGCTAGGACTGTCGGCAGAAGTGGTAGTTCATAAGCTTGGGGTGGACAAAAATATGACCCCAGTAAAACAAGATCTAAGAAGAATGCGCCTGGAAATAGAGCAACAAGTTATTGTCGAGATGAAGAAGTTAATAGACGCTAAATTTATAAGGAAAACCAATATCCCACATGGTTAGCTAACATTATGCCAGTTAAGAGGAAAAATGGACAAACCTGTGTTTGTGTCAACTTCAGGGATTTGAATAAAGTATGTCTAAAAGACAAATTTTCGTTACTGATGCCAGAAATGATGGTGAACATCGCTTCGACACATAAAATTTTCCCTTTCATGGATGCATCGTCTGGATACAACCAAATCAAGATGACTCTGAAAGATGTAGCACTTACAACATTCAGAACACCTATCAAAATTTTCTACTACACAATGATGTTGTTTGGGTTGATGAACACCGGAGCAACATACCAACTAGCTATGACAATGATTTTTGATGATGTCATTCACAACCAAGTGGAATGCTACGTGGATGATTTGGTCATCAAAAGTAAATACAAAATATACCATTAGTATGATTTGAGGATCATATTCGAACGGTTATGGCGATATACCTTAAGATGAATCCCTTAAAGTGTGCCTTTGGCGTTACCTCTGAGAAATTTGTAGGATTCGTTGTCCGTCATCGAGGAATCGAGATCGACCCCGATAAGACTAAAGCTATCTTGGAAATGCCTCCTCCCAAAACTTTATAACAACTACATTCTTTCGAAGGGAAGTTGGCATATCTGGGGCGCTTTATATTTAATCGCTTAGGTTGATGTCAGCCCTTCTCAAAATTAATTAAAAAGGATGCCAAATTTGTTTAGGAAGAGAAATGTCAGTGGGTCTTTGAGGATGTTAAGCGATATTTAATGACACCTCATGTTTTGGCTGCCTCTATCCAAGAAAAACCATTGATATTTTATATCGTGTCCTTAAATTACTCTCTTGCAGCCCTCTTAGCCCAAATCAATGATGAGGTTAAAGAAAACACACTCTACTACTTGAGTCACCGTCTAATAGCGATGGAGATAAGGTATCCGCCTATTGATAAACATTGTTTAGCATTAATTTTCACCACCTAAAAGCTCAGACATTACATGCTTTCTCATAAAATTACTCTAATTCCAAAAGTTAATCCGTTGCAATATTTTATGACCCAACCAACACTCTCTAGACGTCTAGCAAGATGGTATATGATTTTGTTGTAATTTGATATAACTTTTGTTCCCCTCCATGCTATCAAGGGACAAATTTTAGCAGATTTTCTTGCTGCACACCCACTTATAGTCGGGTCCCATCTTAATGATGAATTACCAGATGAGCAAGTATTACAAATGGAGTTCTCTAGTGTGCAATGCTGGGAGATGTACTTCAACGGAGCTTTGTCGGCCTTAAAAGAGAAAGAATCAAGCACTTTTTAACCAGGAACAGCAAGGATTAGTTTGATCTTTATCACACCTGATAAGGGTATACTAAGGTTTTCGTACCACCTGATAGAGCCATGTACCAACAATGAAGCATAATATGAAGCTTTAATTACTGGATTGAAATTAGCAATCTCGATGGATATAACATATATTGTTATCGATGACGACTCAGAACTCGTCATACAACAAGTCACCGGACAATGCAAGATTTTGAAACCAAGGTTAGCAGAATACCACCAGTACACAAAGAAACTGCTTGAGTAGATTCCCAACCTAATTTTTTATCGGATTCCTCGGGAAGATAATACCCAGGCTGACGCTTTAGCAAAACTTGCAAAAGAGTACAAGGGAGATAGGTTTTGTCTCGAATCGACCTAAAAAATCTACAAAATGTTGAAAAAGAAGAAGAAATGATGATTGTGGTTGCTGATGTCAACGAAGATTGGCATAAGCCATTAATAGAATATTTGTAAATTAGAAAGTTACCAGAGGACAAGTCAGTAGCACACCACATCATAAGAAGGGCTATGTCGTACGCCTTAGTGGGTGATGTCTTCTACAGAAGATCATTCGACCAGATGTGGTTGTGATGTCTGAGCAAAGCAAAATCACAAAATGTTGTTAAAGAAGTACATGCCAGAGTGTGTCGCACTCACTGATACACCTAAAATATATAGTATTTTTAAACACATTTGTATACCTATTTTTGAGATATTGCGCTTTAATAGAAATTATTTTTTGCATTTTTCTCGCAGATACAAATAAAAAGGTGAAAAATACTTAAAGGAGTGAAAAAAAGATCAAATTTGGAGCAAAAAGGTGAAAAATGTGCAAATGAGTTTTGGCGCCTAAGCGCCAGATCCGACACTTAAGCGTCAGTTAAACAGAGAAGGCCGTGCCTAAGCATTAGAGGTGTTGCGCTTAAGCACCAGTGGTAGTTACTAGACGAGTAAAGTTGATTTTTACAAATTTTGATGAGGTTTTTGAGGCACCCATTGGCTTAATAGGTGATTATAACCACCATGGACAAAAATTATCATGAAAGGATGCATCTCTTTGGGAAATACATCAAATTGGGACACATATTGAAGAGTTTCAAAGGCACCTCTTAGAAAACTATAAAAGAAAGAAGAGAGGACTTTGAAAAGAGTCCTGAAAATACTTGGAAAGATTTGAAAGTTCATCAATTTGGGGAGTTAGTTGGAGAGATTTTCAAGCACCACTTTTACTTTTAGTTTATCCTTTTTGTTGTTTATTTTGAGTTATTGTAAAGAGAAGAGATTTAAAGGAACTTCAAGAGTTTAGTGGAGAACTTGAGATAAGTTTTTATCTTTTTGCTTTGAGACTATTTTTGGTTTTAATTGAGACTTGTTGTTGGTTTGACAATGATTTCTACTATTAAACTAAAGTGTGGTTTTATTTTCTCCATGGATGCTGAGTAGTTTTCTTGATCTTTCTTTTTAAAATGATAAGTAATTAAGTTTTGGATGGAAATTGTGGAGAGTATTGATCTTTAATGTAAGAAGAAGTTGCGATGATTTAAATCCATGCACTTCATTTACTTCTTGATTTGGCCAATCCATATGTTAAAATTTTTATGAGAACATGTAAGAACCAGGCTGATATTGTCTCAGTCAATAATTGGAAAGAATCACATGAGGTTGTATGAATGAGAATGTAGTCTCATATGATTGAGTGCAGACAAATAGGAAAATATTCATTAAAGGGTGTAGAGTTAGAGAACTTTAAAGTGACAAGTTAAAACCCCCAACTTGGTTTATTGTTTTAGGTTCTGATACGAGATGTTAGTCCCCAGGTGGAGGCAATCGAGGGAATTCTAGAGTGAGAGCTAGTATCTTCCCTACTTAGTCGATCTTCAGAACTATTCAAACTCTAAATTAGCCAATGTTCTTTATAACAACTCTAGTAAGGATAAAGAATATTATTGCTCCTATTTGGCACAACACAATTTGCATAGTTCCACAATAAAATTCCTATATCTATTACTGATTCATGATAAGAAGAAAGATATTTTTATTATTAAGTGTTTTTTATCTACAAAACTCTAGTTATTTTTTTAAGTTGTTACTGTTTTTTCAAAATATCAAAAATACCAAAAATATTTGAATTTTTATTACTACAAAATATATTCAGTTTAAAGTAATTTATTTTTAAAAGTAGAAATTTTTCTAAAAGTGCATAATGTATAAATTCCCTGTGGGTTCGATATTCAAATCTTAATCAAAAAGTCATATATTACTTGATAACAATACGTGTACTTGCGTAGTATCCCAATATATATAAAGTAAAAGTTAAATTCTTATTTTTTTTCATGATCAAGTTTTTGGTTTTGTTGCAAAGTAAGGAATTATATGTGAAATATAATATGAATTATTGTTGTACTTTGCATATTAGCAGTATNATAGAAATTTTTCTAAAAGTGCATAATGTATAAATTCCTTGTGGGTTCGATATTCAAATCTTAATCAAAAAGTCATATATTACTTGATAACAATACGTGTACTTGCATAGTATCCCAATATATATAAAGTAAAAGTTAAATTCTTATTTTTGTTCATGATCAAGTTTTTGGCTTTGTTGCAAAGTAAGGAATTATATGTGAAATATAATATGAATTATTGTTGTACTTTGCATATTAGCAGTATCAAGGGATCAAGTTTTTGGCGTCATTGCCGGGGAGTCACAAGCAAAATTTTTATTTTTAGAAAGTCTTATTTAAACTTTAAATTATCTTATCTTATTTTATTTTGTTTTATTTATTTTNCTTGGCGTCATTGCCAGGGAGTCAAAAGCAAGATTTTTATTTTTAGAAAGTCTTATTTAAACTTTAAATTATCTTATCTTATTTTATTTTGTTTTATTTATTTTATTATATGATAGTGTATGCATAGTTCAGGTTCTGAATGACTAGTGCCCTATGATTCTGAATTACAAAGAACTATTAGAAAAATGAGAAAAACCAAAAAAATTATAAATTTTAAAAAATCTAAAAAAAATATAGAAATGGCAGACCAAATTAATCAAAATGTTGAAACTCATTAATATTTTAGACCTTTAAGAGATTATGCCAACCCTACTGTAGATGAACTTCATTGTAGTATTCAAAAACCTACTGNTTATAGAAATGGCAGACCAAAATAATCAAAATGTTGAAACTCATTAATATTTTAGACCTTTAAGAGATTATGCCAACCCTAATGTAGATGAACTTCATTGTAGTATTCAAAAACCTACTGTAGTGGCTAATTCATTTGAGCTTAAACCTACTGTTATTCAAATGGTATCAAATTATCAGTTTGGGGGATCACCAACAGGAGATCCAAATTTACATCTCACCAATTTTCTAGAATTATGCACTACATTTAAATACGATGGAGTATCAGATGATGCCGTAAGACTTAGGTTATTTCCTTTCTTGCTGAGGGATAAAGCTAAGATATGTTTGATTCATTAGCAACTAGATCTATCAGAACTTGGGGTGATTTAGCACAAAAATTCCTTGCTAAATATTTTTTACCATTAAAAACAGTGAAGCTTAGAAATAGTATTATATCTTTCAATCAGTTTGAATGGGAACCTATTTATGAAGCATGGGAGAGATTTAAAGAACTCTTAAGAAAGTGTCCACACCATGCTATATAGATTGGTTAATAATTCAAACCTTTTATAATTGATTAATTGGTTCTCTTAGATCTATTATCGCTAATTCAAACTTTTTATAATAGATTAGTTTGATCTCTTAGATTAATTATCGATGCTGTTGCTGGTGGTTCATTGATGTCAAAACCATTTCATGATGCCTACACTTTAATTGAAGAAATGGCTACTAATAATTTTCAATGGTCTTCTAAGAGGGTAAATCCTAAAAACGTAACTAACATTCATTAACTAATGCATTTACCATGTTAGCAAATCAAGTTGTTGCAATTTCAAGGATATTAGACCAATTTGGAAAGAATTTTTTTCAACCAATTTCCATGATTCAGAAGAATTCATTATGCTAAATGATAGATCTTAAGCATCATTAGAAACTTTGAATGCCATAAATAATAAGTAGAAAAACTCATATTCAAATTATTATAACCCCGGTTGGAAGAACCATCCAAACTTTAATTGGAGTAACATTTTGGGTGGTAATAATCAGCAATGGAGAACAACCAAGGAAACTCTTTGGGAAACTGGAACAACCAAAGGAATAATATTTATAGATCTATTTATCCTCCAGGTTTCAACAGTAATACACAGTTTAAGGAGAAAAAGTTGTTTATAGAAGAAGTTGTGTTACAAATGGAAAATCAATTACAAAGTCAAGGAGCTACAATTAGAAATATCGAGAATCAACTTAGGCAAATAGCTAATTCATTAAGTAATAGATCCTAAGGAAAACTTCTTATTAATACTAAATCAAATCCAAAAGACAAAAGTAAAGAACAAGTAAAAGCCTCTCAACTTATAAGCAGAAGAGAGTTGAAAGGTCGGGTGCAAAAAGAATTTTAAGTAGAGAGAGAAGAAATTGAAGAATCAATAGAGGACGCTCCAAGAGCTTCTGTGAGATCTATTTCTCTGCTGAAAATTGATTTACAAAAACCACCACCTCCATATCCTCAGAGACTTCCTCAGTAGAAGTTGGTTAAGCAATTTTCAAAATTTCTGGAAATATTTATAATGCTTATAACTAATATTCCATTTGCTGAAGCCTTAGAACAAATGTTGAGCTATATAAAGTTTATGAAGGATATTCTCAACAGAAAAAGGGAATTTGAAGATAATGAGACTGTTGCACTTAGTGAGGAGTGCATTGAGATAATTCAGAAGAAGCTTCCTGAGAGACTTAAATATCCTGGTAGCTTTACAATTCCATGTGTAATAGGAGACATATTTTATGGGAANATACTATTGTTTTCTAGATGGATATACGGGTTATCGCCAAATTCAAATATCTCTTGAGGATCAAAATAAAACAACGTTTACTATTCATTATGGTACTTTTGCTTTTAGAAGAATGCGCTTTGGTTTATGTAATGCCCCTGCTACATTTCAAAGATGTATGATGGCAATTTTTTGTGATTTANATGAAGCTTAGAAATAGTATTACATCTTTCAATCAGTTTGAATGGGAATCTATTTATGAAGCATGGGAGAGATTTAAAGAACTCTTAAGAAAGTGTCCACACCATTAGATTGGTTAATAATTCAAACCTTTTATAATTGATTAATTGGTTCTCTTAGATCTATTATCGAATTTAAAGAACTCTTAAGAAAGTGTCCACACCATGCTATACCAGATTGGTTAATAATTCAAAACTTTTCATAATGGATTAGTTTGATCTCTTAGATTAATTATCGATGATGTTGCTGGTGGTTCATTGATGTCAAAACCATTTCATGACGCCTACATTTTAATTGAAGAAATGGCTACTAATAATTTTCAATGGTCTTCTAAGAGGGTAAATCCTAAAAATGTAACCAACATTCATGAAACTAATGCATTTACCATGTTAGCAAATCAAGTTGTTGCAATTTCAAGGATGTTAGACCAATTTGGAATGAATTTTTTTCAACCAATTTCCATGATTAAGAAGAATTCATTATGCTAAATGATAGATCTTAAGCATCACTAGAAACTTTGAATGTCATAAATAATAAGTAGAATAACCCATATTCAAATTATTATAACCCCGGTTGGAAGAACCATCCAAACTTTAATTGGAGTAACAGTTTGGGTGGTAATAATCAGCAATGGGGAACAACCAAGGAAACTCTTTGGGAAACTGGAACAACCAAGGGAATAATATTTATAGATCTATTTATCCTCCAGGTTTCAGCAATAATACATAATTTAAGGAGAAAAAGTTTTCTATAGAAGAAGTGGTGTTACAAATGGGAAATCAATTACAAAGTCAAGGAGCTACAATTATCGAGAATCAACTTAGGTAAATAGCAAATTCATTAAGTAATAGATCCTAAAGAAAACTTCTTATTATTACTAAATAAAATCCAAAAGGCAAAAGTAAAGAACAAGTAAGAGCCGCTCAACTTATAAGCATAAGAGAGTTGAAAGGTCAGGTACAAAAAGAATTTCAAGTAGAGAGAGAAGAAATTAAAGAATTAATAGAGGACGCTCCAAGAGCTTCTGTGAGACCTATTTCTCTGCTGAAAATTGATTTACAAAAACCACCACCTCCATGTCCTCAGAGACTTCCTCAGTAGAAGTTGGTTAAGCAATTTTCAAAATTTCTGGATATATTTATAAAGCTTATAACTAATATTCCATTTGCTGAAGCCTTAGAAAAAATGTTGAGCTATATAAAGTTTATGAAGGATATTCTTAACAGCAAAAGGAAGTTTGAAGATAATGAGACTGTTGCACTTAGTGAGGAGTGCAGTGAGATATTTCAGAAGACGCTTCCTGAGAGACTTAAATATCCTGGTAGCTTTACAATTCCATGTGTAATAGGAGACATATTTTATGGGAAAACTTTATGTGATTTAGGTGCAAGCATTAACCTTATGTCATTATCAATATTTAAAATATTTGGATTTAGAGAAATAACCCCTACTACTATAACTTTGCAGTTAGTAGATCGTTCGATAACATACCCTAAAGAAGTTATAGAAGATGTCCTAGTGAAAGTGGATCAATTTATCTTTCCTGTTAATTTTGTTGTGCTAGATATGGAGGAAAATAAAGAGATACCTATCATTTTGGGGAGACCTTTCCTAGCCACAGAAATAACAATGATAGATGTGCA
>JXCR01140478.1:29595-54319 GCA_002079205.1 Phalaenopsis hybrid cultivar
GGATAAACAGAGAAGTCCGTGCCTAAGCGTTAGTGGCAGTTACTAGATGAGTAAAGTATGTTTTTGTGAATTTTGAAGAGGTTTTTGAGGCACCCATTGGCTTAATAGATGGTTATAAGCACCATCGACAAAAATTATCATAAAAGGATGCATCTCTTTGGGAAATACATCGAATTGGGACACATTTTGAAGCGTTTCCAAGGAACCTGTTGGAAAACTATAAAAGAAAGAATAGAGGACTTTGAAAAGAGTCCTGAAAATACTTGGAAAGTTTTGAAAGTTCATCAATATGGGGAGTTCGTTGGAGAGATTTTCAGGCTCCACTTTTAGTCTTATTTTATCCTTTTTTTATTTTATTTTAAGTGATTGTAAAGAGAATAGATTCTAAGGAACTTCAAGAGTTTAGTGGAGAACTTGAGATAAGTTTTTATATTTTTTCTTTGAGACTACTTTTGGTTTTAATTGTGACTTGTTTTTGGTTTGACAATGATTTCTACTTTTAAACTAAAGTGTAGTTTTATTTTCTCCATGGATTCTGGGTAGTTTTCTTTATCTTTCTTAAAATGATAAGTAATTAAGTTTTGGAGGGAAATTGTGGAGTGCATTGATCTTTAATGTTAGAAGAAGTTGTGATGATTTAAATCCATGCAATTCATTTACTTCTTGATTTGGCGAATCAAGATGTTAATTTTTTTGTAAGAACATGTAAGAATCGGGCTGGTATTGTCTCAGTCAACAATTGTAAAGAATCACATGAAGTTGTATGAATGAGAATGTAGCTCATACGATTGAGTGCAAAAAAAATAGGGAAATATTCATTGAAGAGTGTAGAGTTAGAGGACTTTAAAGTGACAGGTTAATGCCCCAACTTGGTTTATTGTTTTAGGTTCTGATACAAGATGTTAGCCCCCAGGTGTAGGGAATCAAGAGAACTCTAAAGTCAGAGCTAGTATCTTCTGCATCTAGCTAGTCTTCAGAACTATTCAAACTTTAAATTAGCCAATGTTCTTTATAGAAACTCTAGCAAGGGTAAAGAATATTATTGCTCTTATTTGACACAACACAATTTTCATACTTTCACAACAATATTCCTATACTTATTACTGATTCATTATAAGAAGAAAGATATTTTTCTTATTAAGCGCTTTTCATCTACAAAACTCTAGTTATCTTTTTAAGTTGTTATTATTTTGTCAAAATATCAAAAATACCAAAAATATTTGAATTTTTAGTATTGCAAAATAAATTCAGTTTAAGTAATTGTCTTTTTAAAAATAAAAAGTTTTCTAAAAGTGCATATTATACAAATTTCCTGTGGGTTTAATATTCAGGTCTTCATCAAAAAGTCTTATTTTACTTGATAACGATACATATACTTGCGTAGTATCCCAATATATATAAATTAAAAGTTAAATTCTAATTTTTCTTCAAGATCAAATTTTTGGTTTTGTTGTAAAGTAAAGAAATATAAGTGAAATATAATCTGAATTATTGTTGTACTTTGCATATTAGTAATATCAAGGGATCACTCACCAGTTACGACCAAAGATGAAAATGAAGATCAAGAGACTCGGATATTATTGGCCGACAATGATGTTCAATTGCATGGATACAGCTAGGACATGTCAGTAGTTCCAAGTGCATGGGGTGGTCTTGTACCAACCTCTAAATGTGTTATAACCAACCATTGCTTCGTGGTCATTCAAGTGTTGGGGCACAAATATAGTGTTTATACTTGTTGCTACAGATTACTTTTCCAAATAAGCAGAGGCAGTGTCGTTAAGAGAGGTTACAACACAGAATGTCCTTAAGTTTTTAAAAAGCCAAGTCATTTACCGTTTTAGAGTTCCACACAAAATAATCTATGACAATGAGACAGTTGTTAAAAAAAAAATCAACAATTTTGTGAAATGGAACGGGACAGACTGGAGGTACTCTAAAATTTACTATCCCAAGACAAATGGATTAGTCGAGGCCTTGAACAAGAAACTGGTAGAGATTTTGAAGAAGATACTGGATGAAAACGAAAGAGATTAGCACAACAGATTACTAGAAGATTTGTGGACCAACTAGACAATGTTCAGAACTCCCTCTCAGTGTACACCCTACATGTTGGTGTATGGGTCTGAGGCCGTACAACCACTAGAAGTCCAGACACCATCTCTCAGAGTCACTATCACCAATCAACTTACAATAAAAGAAAATACAAAACTCAAACTTGAAGAGTTGGAAAACGTCGAAGGAAAACGACTTGAAGCTCAACAACATTTGGAGCTTTACCAATCAAAATTGGTACAAGCTCATGACAAATTGGTTTACCCAAGGACATTCAAAATTAGTGATCTTGTACTTGTGCTCAAAAGACCTATTCTTGTATGCTGCAAGATAGGTGGAAAATTTGAGCCAACTTGGGAGGGACAATTTATCGTAGAAAAGGTCTACGCAGAAGGAGCCTACCAGCTAGTAGATTTTCAAAGCGAGAGGTCCATGTTACCAATCAAAGGGCGATACTTGAAGACATCTTATTCTACTTGACATTGCTTGAATTGAAATTTTGAATTTTTTATTGTTTTGGGGTTATTTATTTGGACAAATGTCTGTGACTGGATCTTTTTTTTTGCAATAAAATTAACCTCAATAAAATGAAAAATTTTGAATTTACATACTTCAATTTTCTCTTCTCTACCTTTAAAAGTTTGATATTTTACTAAANTATGAAAATGTGGCATGATCAAAAGATTCTTACTAAAAATTTTAAGCCAGGGCAACAAGTTTTGCTATATAATGCAAGGTTAAGATTATTTCCAAGCAAACTTAAGATGGATGGGCCCATTTTTTGTGATAAAAGTTTATCCTTGTGGAGCTGTGGATATTAAAAATCCTAATTTAGGAAAATTTTAAAAGTGAATGGACATATAATGAAACTTAATTTTGTAGGGGATCAGCATAAATATAATGATGGAATGATGTTGGGTCAACCGGAATGAGCACTGGTTACATCGGGCTGACTACGTAAAACCAAGTGCTTTGTAGGAGGCAACCCATAGTTATCAGTGTGTTTTGCTTTGTTTGTTGTTTTGAATCTGATTAAGAAATTTGGGGTAGTATTTTTGAGTTTATTATGTGCTAGTAATGATTTTTAGACATTATTTAGTGACCTAGACATGTTAGAAGGAGAATTTGGATGTTGAGTTGACTGGTGCAAAAATGTGCACTGGTGCAAAAATGTGCACTGGCGCTTAAGTGCTAGATTCGGCGCTTAAGCGTGACAATTTAATCACATGTGGAAATTTTAATTTCTAGAAGGTGTAACTGCAATTTAGTTGGAATAAAAGTGTCTTGGCAGTTTCTAGTTGTGCCTAGAAGTTATGAGGGGGAATTATGCCTATAAATAGAAAGGGTTTGTGAAGGAATTTCACCCCAGATTATTTTTAGCCCTAAAAGTCTAAGAAAGAGAGAGATTTAGATAAAATGTCTTCATGGGAGATGGATTTGAAGAAGAAGGAAGAAGCCATGAGGAAGAGGTTCATTAGTCAATTTTCATGGGAGATGGATTTGAAGAAGAAGGAAGAAGCCATGAGGAAGAAGTTCATTAGTCAAAAGTGCACAGGAGATGTGTAATAGTTGCTTAGCCGTTAGTATTGAAGGGATATCAAAGAAGATCAACCATGTGGAGAATACTATATTTGTATTAGAAACTAAGGTGATTGAATTACATGGTCATCTAGAACATATTGGGTGGCAACTTAAGATACAATTCAGCCATACCAGTTATATAGATGAAGCGGATAAGGCAATGTTACTTAAGCAAAAGTGGATCAAAGATGATAGTATTAGAGCTCGTCACCACCGTCCATTTTATCAACTTTATTTCCTGTATAGACTACTGAGAAACAAGAATTCATTCCTTTTATTGAAGAGTGGCATTAAGTTAAGTGTTAAGAATTGTGTGTTTGGAGTCATGTTTTTAAGTGTGTTAGTGTTGATGTCTTGTGTTTAGTATTTGTGTCACTTATTTGTTTAATTGTAAATATGTGTTAAGTGTTTTGTACTTAGAAAAATTTTCTCATCCAAGACTATTTGGAGAGAGAACTAAGTGTTAAATGTATTTGTACTTGTGTTTTGTACTTAGGAAAATTTTCTTATCCAAGACTATTTGGAGAGAGAACTAAGTGTTAAATGTGTTTGTACTTGTTTGTGAATTAATATAAGTTTATTTTTGTGAAAATTTGTTTTATTTTTAGCCTCAAATTAAATTAATTATTATGGAGAATTTTGATAGAGAAGAGAGTTATAGGAGTAAAATGAGTCATTTAAGTGCTATGAGACCATTTAGGGGTGGTTTACTTAGGCTCAAAGTGCATTTTACTTAAATTTAAAAATTTCGAAAATTGTGCACTGGCGCCTAAGCGCAACATCTCGCGCTTAAGCGCGAGCAACCCTGAGAGGCAGGCGCCTAAGCGCCACTTACCCGCGCTTAAGCGCCGGTTCACGAAAACCGGTTCGCGAATCGTTAAAAGTGAATTTTTGGTCTGAAAATGCCATTTTTACTGCCTCCTATCGTCTTCCCCAACTCGAGTTTGCGATTTTGAAGGCTAGGGCAAGTGAAATTTGGAGATTTCTTTATGGAATCAAGTGAGATTTGCTATATCCAAGTTCCTTAATGTAAGAGCTTTACTTCTATCCAAAAATTTTAGATTTTCACCATATATTTAAAGCACATTTGAAAGATTTCGAAAATTTACTATTCATGGTGAAAAGTGAAAAAAAAATGTATGGAAATTGCTTGAGAAGTTTAGTTAGTGCTTTTGGAAGTTTAGTTTAGTGATTTAAACTTGATTTTTAAAGTTATTTTTGGAATTTATCAAATTTGTAGAATGACACCAAGAATGAAAAGGAGCAAAGGAAATAGCCCATTTGATTCGAGCAAAATTGTTGGTTCAAAAGCTCAGGATTGATATAGTGCTGCTCTACAGTCACGAAAATTGATTCAGGAGTGATGTTTTAAGAGTCCAGGTGGAGAAGTGGAAGACCTGATAGTCCATCAACAATGGGAATAGTTCTGTTGTTTCTCTGTTGTCGCTGCAATTTTAGTTGTAAGGGAGTTTTATGCAAATCTCCCAGAGGCTGAGGACGATTGAGTTATGGTTCGAGGGAAGTTGGTACATTTTACTCCAGAGGTAATCAGCTTGTTTTACCATTTACCACAGGAGGCTTTGTGTTTTTATGCGAATTATAGTCCTACGGAAGCGGAATTGGATGAGATCATATCTTATTTGATTGTTGGAAGAGGACTTTGATCTATCACACTTTCATCAGTTCAGCTGCTGCTGTTACTACTGCAGGTGTGGGATTTACTTCCTTGATATTTTCTTTATGCGAGCAGGATGGAGTAAAGTATGATAGTTGGGAGGAAGTTTTGTTGCCTCTGAAGCCCATTACAAAAGTGAATGTGAAGACTTATTTGGAGCATTCAATTTTTTGCTAGAGAGGATGATTTTCTAGGAGCTATGGATTAGAGACGTCTGCTGCATCTACCTCTGTTGCATCTTCATCAAGACCATCTACTTCACGTGCTTCTACATCTCGAGGTGAGTGAAATGAGACTCAAGAGTAGTTATTATAGAAGATGATGACTTATATCCACTTTACCACTGATAAAGTTCAAAATCTAGAACAATTTGCTGAGCATATAAATAGGTATAATAGGAGAAAGAGTGACTTTGAGGAGAAATTATACCCAGCTCTGGAGGGCCTGATTAGAGGTGACCCAGGAGTAGTATTTCCTCAATATCCTCATTATCCTGATTATGAGTCTAAAGAAAAATGGTATAGTGGTGATTCTGAGAGTGGAGAGGAGACAAATGAGAGATAATGTGTTGGACTTGATTTGGTTTGATGTATTGTTATGATTGTGTTTTGTTATGGACTCTATGATGTAGTACTGCTACAAATGCAATTATGTGATATTGTGGACTATGTTTTATGTTGTATTTTGAATTTTTATGTTCTATTATTATTGTGATTGTTGTGTTAGATAGTATTTTGTTTTTAAAATTTTAGGGTAGTAACTATTTTTCTTTTTAGTACTGTGGATTGGTTAGTTTAGAACTTAACTTTATTCCATATCTTTTTTTTTAAGTTAAAAATCTAGCAAGCTTAGATCTTAATTTTAATAATAAAAAACTACTACCCTGTATTTTTCTTTTATCATGTTAGTCTGTTGTTTGCTTTTATACCCACTGTTTAGAAGTCTATTGAATCTCTACATGTTAAATTAAAATAAAATGTTAGAAAATTTGATCAAAGTTAATTTTACTCCTATCTTTAGTGTTATAATTGTATAATTAGGATGTAAAAATTCCTGTTAGCATGTTATTTCAATTTTCATTTCTGCCTATATAATTATCTGATGCTAAACTATTTAATATGTTAAAAAAAATTAAGTTTGGGGGGGGGGATGAAAAACATTTTCAAAACTTGAATTTTATTTGTTCTCAAATGAACTACAAATGAATTTGAATTTTAAAAGAAAAATTGATTATGTATATGAAATTATATTAGGGAAGTAAAATTTGATTTTAGAAATGAGTAAGACAATTTAGTTAAAATTTTAAGTAAAAAGAAAAACTTTAAGTTAAAAATTTTTAGTATAGAAAATGATTAATATAAGTGACTATCTTTAGTANTTTTATAAATAATTATTTTCAATTATTTTATATTTCGAACAATAATGATTCGAACACGAACGAACGCATCACTGTTCGTGTTATTCAACTAACCGAACTAAAAAAATTGTTCATGTTCATCTCGTCTACTTATCGAACAAATCGAACACAAATACATTGACGAACCGAACACGAACTCTTCGTGAACAACGAGCTTTTTTGACAGCCCTAGTACTAGGTACAACTATATTTGTGTGATGTTTTGGACTATGTTGTGTTTTGGACTTTTATGTTTTATTGTTATTATGACGTTTGTGGTAGTTAATATTTTATTTTTGAAATTTTAGGGTAGTAACTGTTGTGTTTTGTTTAGTACTATGATTTAGTTAGTTTACAACTTAACTTAATTTCATA
This sequence comes from Phalaenopsis hybrid cultivar, assembly GCA_002079205.1. Classification (NCBI taxonomy): domain Eukaryota; kingdom Viridiplantae; phylum Streptophyta; class Magnoliopsida; order Asparagales; family Orchidaceae; genus Phalaenopsis; species Phalaenopsis hybrid cultivar. The sequence continues at coordinate 36,678 of JXCR01140478.1, forward strand.
TATGTTATAAAGTAGAAAATCTTGCTAGCTTAGATTTTAAACTTGAAATTTAGAAACTGGTACCCTTTATTTTCTTTTATCATGTTTGCATGCTTGTCTTTATGTTAGGATTGTGATGTCAGTAATGTGTATGTCTTTATGTTTATACCTACTATTTAGAAGTCTATTGAATCTCTACATGTTAAATTAAATGAAGATATAGAAAATTTGATTAAAAATTAATTTTACTCATGTTTTTAGTTTTATACTTGTATCATTAGGGTTTGAANCTGAAATTTTTGTTTGCATGTTATTTTTAAATTTTCTTTCCTGCTTATATATATCTTATTCTAAACTGTTTAATCTGTTAAAAATTTAAGTTTACGGGGATGAAAAATATTTTAAAAACTTGAATTTTATTTGTTCTCAAATGTGTTACAAGTGAATTTGATTTGAAAAGAAAAAAATTGATTATGTATATGAAGTTATATTAGGGAAGTAAAATTTGATTTTAGAAAAATGAGTTAGGAATTTAGTTGAACTTTTGAGTAATGAAGAAAATCTTTAAGTTAAAAGTTTTTAGTGTAGAAGTTAAAATTTTTAGTAATGAAGAAAACTTTAAGTTAAAAGTTTTTATATGAGAAAATGATTAATATAAGTAATAAATTAATGAAGAAAAACCTTAAGTTAAAAAACTTTTAGATGAGAAAATGATTAAAATAAGTAACTATCTTTAGTAAGAAAAATTTAGATAATTTAAACTTTTATTTTTAATACTTCAATTTTTTTATTAAAATAATTTTCAAAACTATTATTATATTTATAAGTGGAATTCAAAATCATTAAAAGCCAGTCAAGATATAGTAATCCTTGCCTGAAAAAGAAAAGAAAAAAAGAAAGAAAAGAAAAACAAAAAAGAAAAAGAGAAAAAAAAATAGAAAGGAAAAGCTTGAGGATTAGTGCCTAATTAAAAATTGGTTCTACATATGATCTTTTTAAAGTATAAGACTNACTATTAGATGAGAAAATGATTAAAATAAGTAACTATCTTTAGTAAAAAAAATTGTATTTTTGAAAAATTTAGATAATTTAGACTTTTATTTTAATACTTAAATTTCTTTTATTAAAATAATTTTCAAAACTATTATTATATTGATAAGTAAAAGTTTTATATCAAGACTTTACTTTAGGAAAGAAGAACTGGAATTCAAAATCATTAAAGGTCTATCCAGATATAGCAATCCTTGCTTGAAAAAAAAAAAGAAAAAAAAAGAAAAAGAAGAAGAAAATAAAAAAGAAATGGTAAAGAAAAAGAAAGAAAAGAAAAAGAAAAGAAAAAAGAAAGAAATGTAAGGGAGGAGAAGCTTGAGGATTAGTTGTTAATCAAAAATTGGTTCTACATTTGATCTTTTTTAAGTGTAAGACTTGATAAAATCTTAAGCTTATAAATATAATATAGCAAGTAAAATTATTTTTAATAAAAATTTTTAANCATTCAAAATCATTAAAAACCTATCCAGATATAGTAACCCTTGCCTGAAAAAGAAAAAAAAGAAGAAGATAAAAAGGAAAAGAAAAAGAAAAGAAAAAGAAAAAGAAAAGAAAAAGAAAATAAATGTAAGGGAGGAAAAGATTGAGGATTAGTGCCTAACAAAAAATTTGTTCTATATTTGATCTTTTTAAAGTATAAGACTTGATAAAAATCTTAATCTTATAAATACGATATAGTAAGTAAAATTATTTTTAATAAAAAATTTTAAGTAGAGAAAATAAAAGAACTAAAATCTAAATTTAGAGAACCTTACAATATTTTTGAATTAGATAGGAGATCATATTTTCATAGATTTTAACATTAAAAATTTTCAAACTTTAAGTTGGTCTCATTTACTAGTTATTTTTTTTAAATTGGACTACTATATTTCTAAATCTAAACTTTAGTAACTCCTAAAGAAACTCATATACATATCATACATATTTGGTTTTTAAAGATTGAGTGTCACTTGAGGACAAGTAACATTTTAAGTTTGGGTGATTTTGATACACCTAAAATATATAGTGTTCTTAGACACATTTTTATACCTATTTTTAAGATATNGATACCTATTTTTGAGATATTGTGCTTTAATGGAAGGTATTTTTGTGTTTTTCTTGCAGATACAAGTAAAAATGAAAAAAAATGCTTAAAAAAGATCAAATTTGGAGCAAAAAGGTGAAAAATTGTGCAAAAGAGTTTTGGCGCCTAAGCGCCAGATCCGGTGCTTATGCGATGGTTAAATAGAGAAGGCCACACCTAAGCGTCGAGACCCCGTGCTTAAGCGCCAGTGGCAGTTACTAGACAAGTAAAATCGGTTTTTATGAATTTCGAAGAGCTTTTTAAGGCACCCATTGGCTTAATAGGTGGTTGTAACCACCATGGACGAAAATTATCATGAAAACGTCTCTTGGCCAAATACATCAAATCAAGACACATTTTGGAGAGATCCCAAGGAACCTCTTGGAAAACTATAAAAGAAGGAGACATGACTTAGAAAAGAGTCCTGAAAATATTGGCAAGTTTTGAAAGTTCTTCTCTGGGAGTTAGTTCCGAGAGATTTTTAGGAATCACTTTTTTTTTACTTTATCCTTTTTGTTATTTTATTTTGAGTGATTGTAAAAAAGAATAGATTCAAAGGAACTTCAAGAGTTTGGTGGAGGACTTGAGATAAGTTTNGAAATTCCTGTTTGCATGTTATTTTTAAATTTTCTTTCCTGCTTATATATATATTATTCTAAACTGTTTAATCTGTTAAAAATTTAAGTTTACGGGGATGAAAAATATTTTAAAAACTTGAATTTNGCACAATTTTCATACTTCTACAAAAGAATTTCTATACTTATTACTGATTCATGATAAGAAGAAAGATATTTTCATTTTAGGTACTTTTCTTCTACAAAAACTTTAGTTATCTTTTTAAGTTGTTACTATTTCGTTAAAATATCAAAAATACCAAAATATTTAAATTTTAAATCCTATCAAAAATCATTTTTAGTTTAAGTAATTATCTTTTTAAAAATAGAAAAACTTTCTAAAAAGTGTATATTGCATAATCTCAAAAACATTTTTAGTTTAAGTAATTATCTTTTTAAAAAATAGAAAAACTTTCTAAAAAGTGCATATTGCATAATCTTCCCTGTGGGTTCAAGTCTTTAGTTTAAATAATTATCTTTTTAAAAATAGAAAAACTTTTTAAAAAGTACATATTGCATAATCTTCCCTGTGGGTTCGATGTTCAGGTCTTAATCAAAAAGTCCAATGTTACTTGATAACGATACGTATACTTGTGTAGTATCCCAATATAAATATATATAAATTAAAAAGTTAAATTCTTATTTTTCTTCAGGATCAAGTTTTTGGTTTTGTTGTAAAATAAGGAAATATAAGTAAAAAAATACTATCATAACTATTGTTATACTGTGTATAAGCAATAAGTACGGGATCAAATACCCGTTAAGGAAGATCCTCACCAAGACAAATCAGGATCACCGAAAACATATCCACTTCTACTGGGAAGTAAATTCCATCCCTTAATGGATACCGATGGATATGAGAGTGTTTGGAAAATTGCCGCTGCATTACCATCGCTTCATGAACAAAGTGTGGAGAGAAAGAAATCTGCTCCTATCACCCGAGTCAATTCAGTTTTTCAGAGGCTAGTAGCCAAAGAAGGTTGTTCAGTCAGTAAATTACTTAAATGAGTAGGGCATGCAATATCCCTTCGTATGAAGAAATAGATTTTAAAAGATGTTAGATCCGTCAAACGATCTCGAAAGTCAACTGAAAATTTACCTACTCGCATCCTTGTCTGGTTTCGCTTGGGAAGCATAGTTGATACCTCCATAGTTACTCCCGATTCTACCATTACTAGGACCACAGGTCATCAACCGGTTAAGTCAAGACTGGGTCCAGGAATTCTGTCAATCACCCACTACAAAGACATTCCTAAAATTCCAAAGGAAAAGAAGAAGACATTGCCCAGTGTTGTAGTCAGTCTACACCATGGGGAGCACACTTCCCTTTGACATACCAATGTTTTTGCTATGACACTTTGTCCTGAGACATCATCATCAAAGAAAAAGGTGTGGATACCCAAGGTCGGTGTACCAATACATTCCAGTAAGCCCACAGGGCAAGATCGTGGAACAAAGTCAGGGTCTGAAGTATCTAACATTTTTGCAGCGATTGTCAGTGAGATGAAGGAGCCAGAAGAGGAGGTACAGTGGGGTTACGAAAGGTAATTCAAGAATGTGTATCATGAGCTTAACACTGTACCTTAGCATCATGAGCTCAACACTGTACTCTCCTATAGACACGAAAGCTCATAATTACCTTTCGTGTCTATAGGAGAGCTCATGTGCTAGGTACTGTGGTTCCCTCCTGTACCTCCTCTTCTGGCTCCTCTTCTGGCTCCTATTTCTTATCGACTGTACCCTGATGGAAAAGTTTTTAGGGACTCACCTATAGTCAGAGCGCAACAACATGTGTCTATAGGAGAGCTCATGATGGAAAAGCAAATGCCCCATGAAACTTTGGTGGACAGTATTTTGAGCTGGAGAAACCTTAGCATGAAGTGTGAACCACAGTTATGGGAACATCATGCAATTGAGATTTTATTCAAAGGAATCCATGGGCCAGTAGCTTTCATGCTCAAGGGACTCACCATCAAATCCTTCGAGAAGCTACTTAGCAAAGCAACAGTCTTCAAGAAGAAATCAAACATATGGATTCACATGAAAAGTCTAAGGCAACCAGAGTGTTTGAAAAGAAATCTGGAACAGTAGCGACTGTCGATAAAGAAAAATAGCTGATGAAGATATATGTAAAAAATCCTCGTCAATATTCATCACAGCAGGCTCAGAAACAGAATTACTAGTCCAACCAGCGATCGCCTAAAAAAGGATCACCTCAAACAGGGAATAAGAGATTATCTTTGGCAAAATGTCAGAAAATGGTGTATTCTTTCAAAGATGAAGCTGTATCTAAAATGTTCAGAAGTTTAATGAAAAAGACTGAGTTCAGACTACCAGATCCAAAGAAACCCGAAGAGGTCGATAAGAAATATCAACTAAATTATTATCTGTACCACTGATTGTTAGGACATACTATAGAAGAATGTTTCATCTTTAAGGATTGGCTTGAAAAGAATCTCAAAAAAGGGAATATAATGATCCAAAAAGAATATTTAAAAGAACCTGAAAAAGGTTCTTTAAATGTATTTTTGGCCTAGCCGATCTCTCTGATTGATCCATATACTGGAGAAGATGAATGGAGTACAACTTGGAACGAGCTCAAGAGGGTCCTAAACCAAATCCATACTTCATCGAACCAACCTTCCTCACGCATTGGAAAAGATGGATGGAATGAAGTTTGGAGAAAATAGTCCAAGAAAATATTAAACCAAATCCAGAACGGGTCAAAACAGACTTTCGTTCAGAGTCTTCAGTTTATCAAGCCCGAGATGAAGATTTTGCCACAAGATCCGTCATCATTAAGGACAAAGAGGAAGAAGAATACTACTAAAAAGATTGATAGCATGGAGGGTAGGATAGGGGTTGCCACTGCCTCTACTAGATTGGTTATCTCGGATTCAGAGAAGAAAATTCTCGAACCCCTGACTTTGTATGATTATCTTTTTTCCCCTCCGGGGTCTTAAGAATATAATGATTGTGAGTTTGGCTACATTTTAACTGTTTTTAGTGATGACGTAATCAATTATGACCAATCTAGCCTCGATCTCGGTTCTCAAAAAAATCCTCAAATTGTACTTGAGTCTGATGAACTCGCCAATAAGACTGAAGAAGACATCGACAATACCGCTTATGATAGCACCGGGAGTAAGGAGCCAATCCTCGAGCGCCAGGGTGCACCACTTGCCATCAACTTAGATCTTTCTCATAAAGAAGAAACTCTGAAAGATTTAACAATGATATCTCAAGAAGAAGAAATTACAGAAGTAAACTTAAGAAGCGGGAGAGTGTTACCCCCGAGAACAGCTCTAACAGATAAAGGAAAGCAAATAATAACTTAAGAAGTGCTACCTCCACCCCCACCAGTGGAAGAAACACATAACCAAGAGAAAAATGGAGGACCATGTAAAGTGGATTACAACATGATATCTCATCTTAGGAAGTTGTCAGCTCGATTAAGCATCTACGATGCTTTAATCCTGTCAAAGAAGATGAGAGAGTCTCTGGTTATAGCCTTGCTCGACCTAGAGATTTGCTTAGCTTAGTTGGTCAACACATCCTCAGATAAAGTTTGCTCATTGAAAGAACAGCCTGGGGTAACCTTCATAGATGAAGATTTGATGCTCGGCACTGCCGACCACAACCGTCCACTCTACATCTCTGTTAACATCAACAGATTTGTGTTGTCCAGAGTTCTAGTAGATCCTCAAGCATATCTCAACTTAATGAGTTTACGGACATTGGCCTACTTGGGCATTGAAGCTCAGGATCTTACGACCAATAAAATGATGTTAAGAGGATTTAACCAAAAGGGAGAGAGAGCCCTTGGATCCATTACATTGCTTATAAAGGTTGGAGAACTCGTAACAAGTGCCAAATTTCATATCATCGACGCTGAGACCTCTTTCAACGCTCTACTAGGTTTACCATGGATTCATGAACACAACATAGTTTTGTCATCTCTACACTAGTGCATTAAGTACTACAAGGAGGGACAAGAACATTGCATCAAGGGAGATTTACAATCTTTCTCAATTCATGAAGTTGGCATTCATGAAGATGCAACCTACTACACGCCACCAAAGAAAATTGTCTTCTCTCATCAAATTATGACAAACAAAAGTGAAGATTCAGAAGAAGTACAATGGCAAGGGCATTCAACTCCGCTTCAATTATCTCCCACCACTCTTTTACAACAAATTGGAGAAGGTTCTTTTAACTCGCGCACCCGAGGTCGAGGCCAGGGACGTGGGCGATGAAGAACCAACTTAATCATTGAACGGACTAGGCTGACCATCTACATTGGTGATGAAGACAGTTTCAAAGATGAAATAATGATGAAAATTTTGAAGAAACCTCAGTACGAGATATCCTTAAAGATACAAAGAAAAGTGAATATGAGACGATGTATGATCGAATAAACCACTATGTGAACTCCATGACCCTTATTCCAATTCTCCCTCAAAAGGTTGAGAGTTTAGAGGTCAAGGAAGTTCGTAGCATTGGTTCAAAGCTCATCAAGTTTTACCGTGCTTCTACCTCTACTAATCTTGAAAATCATGTAAATTTGGATGATGATCCTTATCAATTAATGGAATTATGTTTTGGTTACATTTCGCCTTATGTACAAAAGTTAATTCAACAGGGACATTTGCCAAAATAAATGTCAAAAGGTAAATTACAACTTTTTGAAAAATTATGGAATGTTAAAATTCAAACTCCCAACTCAAAAGAGGGTCTTAGATTTAGTACAATCGGACCAGTTGATGATTCAGAATTTTGCATGGTTGTTAGTAGTGAATCAGGAGAGGGTTTCCTTGATATAGAAGATGACTCCACTGATCATCTAATAGAAAATACTTCACCCGAATTTGAGGGAGAAATTAAATCAACGGTTGATGAGTTAAAGGAAATCAACCTTGAAATTGAAGAACAACCCCGACCTACATTTATAAGTTCTTTACTCAACGATGGAGAATCTCTACGGTTGATTATATTGTTAATTGAATTCAAAGATTGCTTCACATGGAGTTATGACGAAATGCCAGGACTGTCAGCAGAGGTGACAGTTCATAAACTCAGGGTAGACAAAGATATGACCCCAGTAAAACAAGCTCCTAGAAGAATGTGCCTCTAAATAGAGAAGCAAGCCATTGCCAAGGTGAATAAATTAATAGACGCTAACTTTGTAAAAGAAGAGCAATACCCCACATGGTTAGCCAACATTGTCCCAGTTAAGAATAAAAATGGACAAATACGTGTTTGTGTCGACTTCAGAGATTTGAACAAGACATGTCCAAAAGACGAGTTTCCACTACCAATACCAAAAATGATGGTGGATATCACTTCTACACATAAAATATTCTCTTTCATGGATGGATCATTGGGATACAACCAAATTAAGATGGATCCCGAGGATGCAACACTTACAGCCTTCAGAACGCCGATTGGAATTTTCTGCTACACAGTGATGTCGTTTGGGTTAAAGAATGCTGGAGCAACACACCAACGTGCAATGACAAAGATTTTTGACAACCTCATTCATAACCAAGTGTAATGTTACCTGGATGATTTTGTCATCAAAAGTAAACAAAAAATAGATCATTTGTACGATTTGAGGATCGTGTTCGAAAGGTTACAACAATACGACCTTAAAATGAATCCCTTAAAGTGTGTCTTTGGCGTTACCTCCAGGAAGTTTCTAGGATTCGTTGCCCATCATCTGGGTATTGAGATTGACCCGGATAAGATTAAAGCTATCTTGGAAATGCCTCCTCCTAAAACCTTGAAATAACTACGTTCCTTCCAGCGGAAGTTGGCATATCTGAGACGTTTCATTTCTAATCTCTCAGGTAGGTGTGAGCCCTTCTCTGCATTAATTAAAAAGGACGTTAAATTTATTTGGGAAGAGAAATGTCAGTGAGCATTTTAAGACGTTAAGCAATATCTACTGACACCTCCTGTTTTGGCAGCCCCTATCCTAGGGAAATCATTGATGCTTTATATCGCGGACTTAGCTGACTCTCTTGAAGCCCTCTTGGCCCAAGTTAATGACGAGGGTAAGGAAAGCACACTCTATTACTTGAGTCGTCATCTGATACCTATGAAAGTAAGGTATCCACCTATTGAGAAGCATTGTCTAGCGTTAATTTTTGCCGCCCAAAAGCTTAGACATTACATGCTCTCTGATAAGATTACCCTAATCTCAAAAGTTAACCCGTTGCAATATTTGATGACCCGACCAACACTCTCCGAACGTCTAGCAAGATGGTCAATGATCTTATTGCAATTTGATTTAACTTTTGTTCCCCTCTGTGCTATCAAGGGACAGATTCTAACAGACTTTCTCATTGCACACCCACTGCCAGCTGGATCCCCTCTCAACAACGAGTTACCAGATGAGAAAATACTACAAATGGAATTCTCTAGTGCACAATGCTGGGAAATGTACTTCGACGATGCTTCACCAGCCAGAAAAGACAAAGGATCAGGCACTGTCATACTAGGCAAAGCAGGAATCGGTTTGATCTTTATCACGCCAAATAAGGGTATGTTGAGGTTCTCACACCACCTAACAGAACCGTGCACCAACAATGAATTAGAATATGAAGCCCTAAACACCGGATTGGAATTGGCAATCTCAATGGATATAATAAACATTGTCAGCTATGGTGACCCTCAGCTCATCATCTAGCAGTCGTTGGACAATACAAAATTTTCAAACCACGACTAGTAGAATACCATCAGTACATGATGAAGCTGCTGGAGCAGATCCCTAATGTGACTTTCTACTGGATTCTTAGGGGAGATAATGCCCATGCTGACGCTTTAGTAAAACTCGCAAAAGAATTAGCATGTCCCGTGAGGATTCCATTGATATCACAGTACAAGGAAGAAAGGTCCTGTCTCAAATTGACCTCGAAACTCTACACAAACTTAGAAAAGAAGAAGCGATAAATGCAGTTGCTGATATCAATGAGGATTGGCACAAGCCATTAATAGAATATTTACATACTGGAAAGCTACCAGAGGACAAGTCTGAAGCACATCACATTATGAAAAGGGCTATGTCATACGCCTTAGTTGGTGATGTCCTCTACAGGAGATCATTCGAACATATATGGTTGCGATGTTTAACCATTGCCGAAGCCTAAAATATTGTTAAAGAAGTACATGTCGGATTGTGTGACGCTCATCAGTCAGAGCCAAAGATGAAAATGAAGATCAAAAGACTCAGATAATATTGGCCAGCAATGATGTCTCATTGCATGGATACCGCTAGAAGATGTCACCAGTGCCAAGTGCATGGGGTGATCTTGCACTAACCTCCGAATGTGCTACACCCAACTATTGCCTCATGGCCATTCAAGTGTTGGAACACAAACATAATATGTCTGATAGACCCTCCATCCTCAAAAGGACACAAATTTATACTTTTCGCTACAGACTATTTCTCTAAATGGGCAGAGGCAATGTCGTTACGAAAGGTTACAACACAGCACGTTTTTCAATTCTTCAAAAGCCAAGTTGTTTACCATTTCAGAGTACCATGAAGAATAATTTCGGACAATGGGACAGCTTTTAAAAGCACCAAAATCAACAATTTCATTGAAAGACACGGGATAGATTGGAGATACTCTACAATTTACTATCCAAAAGCAAATAGATTGGTTGAAGCCTTCAACAAGATATTGGTACAAATTTTAAAGAAGACACTAAACGAAAACAAAAGAGATTGGTACAACAAACTGTTAGAAGCCTTGTGGGCCTACAGGACAACGTTCAGGACTTCCACTCAGTGTACACCCTACATGCTCGTGTACGGGTTTGAGGTCGCGCTACCGCTAGAAATTCAGATGTCGTCTCTCAGAGTCGTTGTTGCCAACCAACTCACAACAGAAAAAAGTGAAAAACTCAGAATTGAAGAACTAGAGAGTCTTGAAGGAAATGACTTGAAGCACAAAAACATTTGGAACTTTACCAGGCAAAGATGATACAAGCTCATGATAAATCGGTCCGCCTAAGGACATTCAAAGTTGGTGACCTCGTCCTCGTGCTCGAAAGGCCTATTCTTGCACGCCGCAAGATAGGTGAAAAATTTGAGACATCTTGAGAGGGGCCATTTTTTGTTGAAAAGGTCTACATAGGAGAAGCCTACCAGTTAGTAGATTTCTGGGGTGAATGACCCATGCTACCAATCAACGGATGATATCTGAAGACATGCTACGCAACCTGACATTGCTTGCCTTCACTTGATTTGAAATTTTAATTATTTTGGGGTTATCTATGTGATCGAACGTCTGTGACCGGGTTCAAAAATTCTTGTAATGAAATTAATCTCAACATAATGAAAATTCTTTGAAGTTACACACTTCAATTTTCTCTTTTTAAACTTAATATTCTACTAAATTAAATGAAATATATATATAAATAAATGGTTTTCTCACCAACATAAATTTAAGTTTCCTTTAATAAATACTTTGTTTTGTTCTTGCTCACGCTAAGTTTCAGCTCATTTACATATTTCCTATCATCTGTAGAGAAATTTCAGGCCAAAGACTGATCTTTTCCTTTAAAGATGGTTGGAACCTCGCACTCAATGAGGAAATGTCACCACATGGTGACACCATAGACTTTGATATGGAATTTAGTCAATTCAACATTGATTATGAGGGGCCTCTAATGGATGTCATCAGCTGATAGCAAAAGGAAGGGTTGTCCTCACTGCTAAGGTTGACCATCAAAGACAATTCATCACTAAAGGGAAAGAATGTGATGGTGCAACAAGACCTGATGGAGGGGCACAACCACCCACCGTCCATGATAGCTACACCGACCAGAGGCCTAGTCACTGCCGATAATGGAAGACTTCCAGACGCGTCGTTATGAAGAACTCAACATAGAAATGCTAGCTGCCGAAAGCAGAGGGCTTTCTTACGAGAAGAAAGTAGACTCCAGAAAGAGGCGGAGAACTTGCTTACTCCTATTCCTGAAGGGAACTTTTATGATCCAGGCATGAGAGAGACCTCTTCCAACCTGCCTACTACAGATGATCAATTAAGATTTATTGCAGAGCCAAAAATACTACCAGCTTCAGATTTTCTATGTATGGGTTTCCCTACCTGCAACGCTGAGATACCAGCACGAGCGTCAGCTACAAGGGCATTCGTGGAGTGCCTGGACTTTCCTACACCTATAATGCTACAACATGTTAGAGGAGTATGCATCTATTGATGATGGGTCTCAGCCCGATGGATGTAGGCCATAAGTTTCATGGGGTACAGAGCCATACGTCTCGTCAGACGCAGAGTCATACATTCTGCTGCTGACAGAAACAACACCAACTTGAGTTCCCACCGCCGTTGAAATAAGGGAACATCCTCAAAAGCCGCCGATCATAAGTACGGTAGAATACTACAGAATAAGCAAAGTAAACAAAAGGGACTTTGAGTTCTATGAAGATGTGCAAGGGAGGTTCATCAATATATTAGAGGTATTGGAATTATACTCTAGGGTCTTCTCAGAAAGCAATGAACAAAACATTCTTGACTGCATTTTTGACCTGAGAGATAGAGGTCGAGCACGTCTGCTTATGGAAAGAACATATTCCGAGCCAAGAAAGTGGATGCAAGGAAAGGGGAGGATCACTATTCAGTGCGGCTGCTTCTACAACTTTACCAACGATAGACAAGAAAATCCTCCTGGGATTCTCAGACACGATCAGGTGGATACAATACCTCTAATTATAAAGCGTATGATTAAAAGAATGGTCAAATGGAATATATTGTCAGCTAACTTCATCCCTAATATTTGTATTATTAACATATATAATGAAGGAGACTGTATCCCTTCGCACATTGATCATCATGACTTCGTGAGGCCTTTCTGCACGATCTCATTCATGAGCAAAAGCAACATCTTATTTGGAAAAGAGATTGATGTCATTGGTTCTGGCAAATTCAGAGAAGCTGTGGAAATTTCGCTGCCAATTGGTTCAGTGCTAGTCCTTAAAGGAAATGGGGCGGACATCGCCAAACACTGTATTCCAGGGGTGCGACATTGTAGGGTGTCTGTGACCTTTCGAGGAATGGACAACAGTAAAATGCCATATGGATTTCAACCAGATCCAGAATTGGAGGAACTGCTACCATACGAGCTATGAGAGGTTTGCACCTCTAAGCACATGCAAAGAGAACTCTTATCATGTAGCAAGCTTAGAAGGTCAGCTCGATCAGAAGCTTTCCCTGTCAGAGATAGACATTCAGAGGATTCCTTTCTATTTTGCTGCACTACATTACAACAAATATGATATGTATTAGACATGCTCAGTTTATGATATGTACTTGACATGGCTTATTTTTGGATGTACTTTGATGCAATCTACGCATTGTAATTTTTGAGGCTTTGGCCTACACTCAACCTGTAACACTTATTGGAGCAGATGAATGAAGTTTCTTTTAGTAATTTGTCTATTTGTTCAATTGTCTTTTTATGTGATGGATAAAAGCCATGGACCATGCGTTAGTTCGGGATTACAATGAACAAAGAACAAAACAACAAAATTTTTTACGATAATAAAATTCAAATAAAAAAATGTAATAATAATAATACAAACAAATAATAAAACAACTCTCTTTTTGAAAAAATCAACCAACTAAAATTGAACTTTGAAAACATATTTTGAAAAATTAAATATGATAAAAACAACAAGAAAAGAAAATAAATTTGTTCAGTTGATTTTCTCGATTTCGAGGTCTCCTACTCTTTGCTCGCATAGCACGACTACCTTTGTCTGAACTAATTCTCTTAACATCCTCGTGGAATTATATGTTCCACACAAAATCTCACAAAATTTCACAAATCTTCTTCAACAATGTTAACCTTTTCACACGACACGTATCTTTGAATTCAACATCATCAATCCTCATTTTTAAATCAGCCCCTAACTTCTGATTCACTCTCTTGAGATTGATCATTAACTTTCAATTTTCATTTTTGAATAAGTCCCTAACTTTTGATTCACTCTTTTGAGGTCAGACCTTAATTTCTAACTCTCTTTTGTGATTGATCCTTAACTTTCAATCCTTATTCTGGAATCAATCCCTAACTTTTGATTCACTCTTTTGAGATCAATCCTTAACTTTTGACTCTCTTTTATGATTGATCCTTAACTTTCAATCCTTATCCTGAATCCGTCCCTAACTTCTAATTCACTCTTTTGAGGCCAGTCCTTAACTTTCAACTCTCTTTTGAGATTGATCATTAACTTTCAATCCTTATCCTGAATCAGTCCCTAACTTCTAATTCACTCTTTTGAGGTCAGTGCTTAACTTCCGACTCTCTTTTGAGATTGATCATTAACTTTCAACCCTTATCCTGTCCCTAACTTCTGATTCACTCTTTTGAGGTTGGTCTTTAACTTCTGACTCTCTTTTGAGATTGATCATTAAATTTCAATCCTTATCTTGAATCAGTTCCTAACTTCAGAATCACTCTTTTGAGGTCGGTTTTTAACTTCCAACTCTCTTTTGTGATTGATCCTTAACTTTTAATCTTTATCCTGGAATCTATACCTAAATTCTAATTCACTCTTTTGAGGTCGGTCCTTAACTTCCGACTCCCTTTTGAGATTGATCATTAACTTTTAATCCTTATCCTGAATCAGTCCCTAACTTCTGATTCACTCTTTTCAGGTCGGTCCTTAACTTCCGACTCTCTTTTGTGATTGATCCTTAACTTTCAATTCTTATCCTAGAATTAGTCCCTAACTTCTAATTTAATCTTTTGAGGTTGGTCCTTAACTTCTGACTCTCTTTTGAGATTCATCCTTAACTCTCAATTCTTATTTTTTAATCAATCCTTAACTTCTGATTCACTCTTTTAAGGTCGGTCATTAACTTCTAACTCTCTTTTGTGATTGATCCTTAAATTTCAATCTTTATCCAGAATCAGCCCCTAATTTTTGATTCACTCTTTTGAGGTCGGTCCTTAACTTCCGACTCTTCTTTGAGATTCATCATTAACTTTCACTCCTTATCCTAAATCAGTCCCTAACTTCTGATTCACTCTTTTGAGGTCAGTCCTTAACTTCCGACTCTCTTTTGTGATTGATCCCTAACTTTCAATCCTTATCCTGGAATCAATCCCTAACTTCTAATTCACGCTTTTTAGGTCGGTCCTTAACTTCCAACTCTCTTTTGAGATTGATCCTTAACTTTCAATTCTCATTTTTAAATCAGTCCCTAACTTCTGATTCACTCTTTTGAGGTCGGTCCTTAACTTCTGACTCTCTTTTGTGGTTGATCCTTAACTTTCAATCCTTATCTTGGAATCAGTCCATAACTTATGATTCACTCTTTTGAGGTCGGTCCTTAACTTCCGACTCTCTTTTGAGATTGATCATTAACTTTCACTCGCTATCCTGAATCAGTCCCTAACTTCTGATTCACTCTTTTGAGGTCATTTCTTAGCTTCCCACTCTCTTTTTTTTATTGATCCTTAACTTTCAATCCTTATCCTGTAATCAGTCCTTAACTTCTGATTCACTCTTTTAAGGTCATTCCTTAACTTCCGACTCTCTTTTGAGATTGATCATTAACTTTAAATCCTTATCCTGAATCAGTCCCTAACTTATGATTCACTCTTTTGAGGTTGGTCCTTAATTTCTGACTCTCTTTGTGATTGATCCTTAACTTTTAATCTTTGTCCTGGAATCAATACCTAAATTCTAATTCACTCTTTTGAGGTCGGTCCTTAACTTCTGACTCTCTTTTGAGATTGATCATTAACTTTTAACCCTTATCCTGAATCAGTCCCTAACTTCTGATTCACTCTTTTGAGGTCGGTCCTTAACTTCCGACTCTCTTTTGTGATTGATCCTTAACTTTCAATTCTTATCTTGGAATTAGTCTCTAACTTCTGATTTACTCTTTTGAGGTCGGTCCTTAACTTCCGACTCTCTTTTGAGATTGATCCTTAACTCTTAATTGTCATTTTTGAATCAATCCTTAACTTCTGATTCACCCTTTTGAGGTCGGTCCTTAACTTCCAACTTTCTTTTGTGATTGATCCTTAACTTTCAATCCTTTTCCTGAATCAGCCCCTAATTTTTGTTTCACTCTTTTGAGGTCGGTCCTTAACTTCTGACTCTCTTTTGAGATTGATCATTAACTTTCACTCCTTATCCTGAATCAGTCCCTAACTTCTGATGCACTCTTTTAAGGTCGGTCCTTAACTTCCGACTCTCTTTGTGATTGATCCCTAACTTTCAATCCTTATCCTGGAATCAGTCCCTAACTTCTGATTCACATTTTTGAGGCCGGTCCTTAACTTCCGACTCTCTTTTGAGATTGATCCTTAACTTTCAATTCTCATTTTTGAATCAGTCCCTAACTTCTGATTCACTCATTTGAGGTTGGTCCTTAACTTCCTACTCTCTTTTGTGATTGATCCTTAACTTTCAATCCTTATCTTGGAATCATTCCATGACTTCTTATTCACTCTTTTGAGGTCAGTCCTTAACTTTGGACTCTCATTTGAGATTGATCATTAACTTTCACTCCTTATCCTGAATCAGTCCCTAACTTCTGATTCACTCTTTTGACGTCGTTCTTTAACTTCCGAATATCTTTTATGATTGATACTTAACTCTCAGTCCTTATCTTGAAATCAGTCCCTAACTTCTAATTCACTCTTTTAAGGTAGTTCCTTAACTTCTGACTCTCTTTTAAGATTGATCATTAACTTTCAATCCTTATCCTGAATCAGTCCCTAACTTCTGATTCACTCTTTTAAGGTAGGTCCTTAATTTCTGACTCACTTTTGTGATTGATCCTTAACTTTCAATCCTCATTCTGGAATCAGACCTTAACTTCTAATTCCTTTCTTTTTGAGCTGGTCCTTAGCTTCCAACCCTCTTCTGAAATTAATACCTAAACTTCAGTTCCCACCTCGGGGTTAGCACTTACGTACTGATTTTCATCCTCTATAAACACCTGAAATCTAATAACTCAAAGCCTACTCTCCAATCCCTAGCGAGAGTCCCTACATCTTGATTTTGATTAAATATTCACCTTCTAATTCCACAGCGGAATAAAATAGCACGCTCAAATATTACACTCCTTTTGTGTCTGTTGAGTTAGGAGCCTATATTGGTTTTGCTGATCTCGTCGGTCAATGCCAATACGCGTGATGTGCTTGCCCAGCACACCACACCTATTGGCGATCAATTTTTTGACCTCACTTTTGGTTGAGATCTAGTTTTCCTCTTTAGTAGCCTAGGGTCTATCCATATGTCTTTCCTATTGATTATTCCTAGGAAACTAGAAAAGGAACCTTCACCATGAGAAATTCTAAACTCCTCTTTCCTCAACTTGAAGCTCTACATATTGGTCCTAACCTCTACTCTTAGTAGGTGGGGTCAATATAGGGGAGCTCAAGGTGAGTTCCCATAGGACTGCTTGCCATTAAGGTTGACTCTGGGTATTGGTCTAAAGCTAAGGCACTCACTACAATCACCTCACTCACAATCACTCAATACCCTAAACCCAAAATTCCTTGATTTTGATCCCTTGATCCTTTGGGAGACTCATGTAGATGGTCCTCCAATCCTACTAGCCCTAGGCTGAGGTTTAGCTAAGAACAGTAAATAGAGGACCCAAATGGGGTTCCCATTGGTTCATACCTACCAAAAATACTTAACTTGGCCTTTGTTGACCTCACTTTTAGTTGAGGTCCAGAAACTTCTTCAGTAGCCTAGGTCTAGCCATAGGACTTTCCTATTGACTAGTCTTAGAAAACTAGAAAAGGTACCCTCACTATTAGAAATTCAAAGCCTTTCTTTTTACTCAACTTGAAATTCCACATATTGATCTTAACCTCTAGCATTTAGTAGGTAAGATCATTATGAGAGAATTCAAGAAGAGTTCCTATAGGATTAC
>JXCR01140479.1:5363-22267 GCA_002079205.1 Phalaenopsis hybrid cultivar
TGTGTTGGTTGAGAGCTATGGTAGAGGCTCTGTGGAAGGGTAATTTGATGGGGCTTTAGCTTCNCTCAGAAATAAACTAGCCAGTCTAGTCAACAACCATCTCAAGGAGAGACGTCTGAAAGAAGAAAAGTATCCTTCGCAGAAAGACGGGCGATAGTATATTCTTTGAAGAATGAAGCTATTTCCAAAATATTCAAGAGTCTGATGAAGAATCCAGAATTCAAACATCCAGAACCGAAGAAGCCTGAAGAAGTTAATAAGAAAAATGAGCCAAATTATTGTCCGTATCACAGAATGTTGGGGCATACAATTAAAGAATGATTCGTTTATGGCTTGAGAAGAACATTAAAGAAGGGAATATCTCTATTCCGAAAGAATATTTAAAAGAACAGCCTGAAAAGAACATTAAAGAAGGGAATATCTCTATCCCAAAAGAATATTTAAAACAACCTGAAAAAGAATATTAAAGAAGGGAATATTTCTATTCCGAAAGAATATTTAAAAGAACCTGAAAAATAAAGAACATTAAATAAGGGAATATCTCTATCCAGAAAGAATATTTAAAAGAACATGAAAAAGGTTCGATAAATGTGATTTTGGATGAGCCAATTTCCCAACTTGATCCCTACACTAAAGAGGGCGGATGGAGTTCAACTTGGAACAAGCTCAAGAAAGTCCTGGATCATATACAGGAATCATCAGAAGGATCTTCCTCATCTACCAAAGATGGATTGGATACAACATGGAGCAAATCCTCCCAAAAAATGATAAAATAGATCCAAAACGCTTCCAGACAGACTACATATCAAAATTTTGAGTCCGTCAGATCAAAGATGGAAACTTCGTCACAAGAACCATCGTCATCAAAAACAAAGAAGATAAATAAAAAGAAGAATTTTGTTGATAGTACTAATGGTAGGATAGGGGATGCCTCTACTAGATATGTTGTCTCGGATTCGGGAGAGAAAATCCTCGAACCCTTGACTTTGTATGATTATCTTTTTGTTTCTCCCGGACCTGATGAACATAATGATAATGATGTTGGCTACGTTGTTACTATCTTTGATGATAACGTAAATAACCAACCTAATATCAATCTCAATCCTCAAAATGATCCTCAAATCATACTTGAGTCTAATGCATTTAATACTAAAGAAGACTCCGACAATACCGCTTACGAAAACATCGGAAGAGAGGAACCAATCCTAGAGTGCCATGGCACGCCATTAATAATCAACTTGGAACTTTTTGATGAAGAAGCTACATTGGAAGATTCAACAGCACATCTCGAGAAGAAGTTACAGAAATAAATTTAAGGAGCGGAAAAATGTTACCTCCAAGAACAGCTCCAACGGATAAAGGAAAACAAATTATAATTCAAGAAGAGTTACCTCCACCTCCACCAGTAGAAAAACAACATGGTCAAGATAAAGCTACAGGAACAAATAAAGTGGATTACGACGTGCTAGCACATCTTAGGAAGTTGCCGGCCCGATTAAGCATCTATGACGCTTTGATCCTGTCAAAGGAGATGAGGGAAGCTCTAATTATAGCTTTGCTTGATCAAGAGATTTGCTTAGCTCAGTTGGCCAGCACATCCTCAGAAGAAGTTTGCTCGTTGAGAGAACAGTCAGAAGTAACATTCACAGATGAAGATTTGCTACTTGGTACCACCGATCACAACAGACCACTCTATATCTCCGTCAACATCGGCAAATTTGTGTTATCCAGAGTTTTAGTGGATCCTGGAGCATCTCTTAATTTGATGAGTCTACGAGCATTAGAATATTTAGACTTCAACATTCAGGAGATCATCCCCGATAAGATGATGTTGATAGGATTCAACCAAAAGGGAGAAATAGCCCTTGGATCAATTACATTACCTATGAAGGTTGGAGAACTAGCAACAACCGTTAAATTTCATATCATCGATGCAGAGACCTCTTTCAACGCTCTACTTGGTCGACCTTGGATTCATGAGAACAATATGGTTCCATCATCTCTACACCAATGCATCAAATGCTGCAAAGAAAAACAAGAATATTGCATTAAAGGAGATCTACAGCCATTTTCAGTTCCTCTTTCAACGCTCTACTTGGTCGACCTTGGATTCATGAGAACAATATGGTTCCATCGTCTAACACCAATGCATCAAATATTGCAAAGAAAAACAAGAATATTGCATTAAAGGAGATCTACAACCCTTCAACGCTCTACTTGGTCGACCTTGGATTCATGAGAACAATATGGTTCCATCGTCTCTACACAAGTGCATCAAATACTACAACGAAAAACAAGAATATTGCATTAAAGGAGATCTACAACCATTTTCAGTACATGAGGTTGGTATTCTTGAAGATGCTGTTTATTATACACCTCCAAAGAAAACTGTCTTTTCCCGAGAAGTTATAACAAATAAAAATTCAGAAAAAGAACAAAAAGGAGACCATTCAACTACCTTCTTACAACATAATGATGAAGGTTCTGTTAATTCACGCACTCGAGATCGAGGACGAGGACGTGGACGAAGAAGAGCCAATACAATTATTGAAAGGACTAAGCTGATCATCAACATCGGTGGCGAAGACAGTTCCAAAGACGAAATAATGATGACAAAACAGAAGAAACCTAGGTACAGGATCTCTCTAGAAGATGATGAGAAAACTGAATATGAGACGATGTATGATCGAATAAACCACTATGTGAACACCGTGAACCTCACTCTGATCCTTCCTCAAAAGGTTGAGAGTTTAGAGGTTAAGGAAGTCCCTTATGCTGGTTCAAAGTCGATCTCGGTACTTCTACTCCTGTAAACTCTGAAAATCATGTAAATATGGAGGATCCTGATGAATTAATGTAATTACCTTTTGGTTATTTCTCGCCTTATGTGCAAAAGTTAATTCAACAAGGACATTTACCGAAACTTCTACTCCTGTAAACTCTGAAAATCATGTAAATTTGGATGATCCTAATGAATTAATGGAAGTGCCTTTTGGTTATTTCTCGCCTTATGTGCAAAAGTTAATTCAACAGGGGGATTTACCTAAGCTTGTAAACTCTGAAAATCATGTAAATATGGAGGATCCTGATGAGTTAATGGAATTGCCTTTTGGTTAACCTCTGAAAATCATGTAAATATGGAGGATCCTGATGAATTAATGGAATTGCCTTTTGGTTATTTTGAAAATCATGTAAATTTGGATGATCCTAATGAATTAATGGAATTACCTTTTAGTTTTTCTGGCCTTATGTGCAAAAATTAATTCAACAGGGACATTTACGTAAGCAAATGTCAAAAGACAAACTAAAATTTTTTGATAAATTATGGAATGCTAAAAATTGCACTCCAAAATCAAAAGAGGGTCTCGGATTTGGTATAGTGGGACCACTCGATGATTCAAAATTTTGCATGGTTGTTTTCGGTGAGAATTGCCTCGATATAGTGGATGACTCTACCGATCAGCTAGTGGAAGATGCTTCTACAGAATTTGGAAAGAAATTAAATCAACTATCGATGAACTAAAAGAAGTAAATCTCGGGACTGAAGAACATCCCCGACCAACATTTATAAGTTCTCTGCTCAATGATAAAGAATCTTTAGAGTTGGTCAAATTGTTAACAGAATTCAAAGATTGCTTCGCTTGGAGTTATGATGAAATGTCAGGACTATCATTGGAAGTTGCAGTTCATAAACTCGGGGTAAATAAATATATAACCCCATTAAAACAAGCCCCAAGGAGAATGCACCTTGAAATTGAACAGCAAGTTATCGTCGAAGTAAAGAAATTGAAAAATGCTAAATTCATACGAGAAGACCAATATCCCACATGGATAGTTAATATTCTTCCAGTTAAAAAAAAGAACGGACAGATACGAGTCTGTGTTGACTTCAGAGACTTGAATAAAGCATGTCCGAAAGATGAGTTTCCACTACCAATACCAGAAATGATGGTAGATATTGCTTCAATACATGAAATCTTCTCTTTCATGGATGGATCATCAGGATACAACCAAAGAAGGATGGCTCCTGAAGATACAACACTTACAGCTTTCAGAACACCGATCGGAATTTTCTGCTACACAGTAATGCCGTTTGGCTTGAAGAATGCCAGAGCAATATACCAACGAGCAATGACAAGCATTTTTGATGACCTCATTCACAATAAAGTAGAATGCTATGTGGATGATTTGGTCATCAAAAGTAAACAAAAANCTACATATCAGAATTTTCAGTCCGTCAGATCAGAGATGGAAACTTCATCACAAGAACCATCGACAAGAAAACAAAAAAGAATTTAGTTGATAGCACTAGGGGTAGGATAGGGGCTGCCTCTACTAGATATGTTGTCTCGGATTCGTGAGAGAAAATCCTCCAACCCTTGACTTTGTATGATTATCTTTTTGTTCCTCCGGAACCTGATGAATATAATGATAATGATGTCTTGACTTTGTATGATTATCTTTTTGTTCCTCTGGGACCTGATGAATATAATGATAATAATGTTGGCTACGTTTTTACTATTTTTGGTGATAACGTAAATAACCAAACTAATATCGATCTCGATCCTCAAAATGATCCTCAAGCCTTTAGTAATAACATAAATAATCAACCTAATATCGATCTCGATCTTCAAAATGATCCTCAAATCAGTATAAATAATCAACCTAATATCGATCTCGATCTTCAAAATGATCCTCAAATCATACTTGAGCGTAAATAATTAATCTAATATCAATCTCGATCTTCAAAATGATCCTCAAATCATACCTGAGTGTAAGACCAACTTAATATCGCTCTCGATCCACAAAATGATCCTCAAATCGTACTTGAGTCTAATACGTTCAATACTAAAGAGGACTTTGACGATACCGCTTACGACAATATCGGAAGTGAGGAACCAATCCTCGAGTGCCATGGCACGCCGTTAATAATCAACTTGGAACTTTNTGGCACTCCGTTAATAATCAATTTGGAATTTTTCGATGAAGAAGACACATTGGAAGATTCAACAGCAACATCTCAAGAAGAAATCACTGAAATAAATTTAAGGAGCGGAAAAATGTTACCTCCAAGAACAGCTCCAACAGATAAAGGAAAACAAATTGTGATTCAAGAAGAGTTACCTCCACCTCCACCAGTGGAAAAACAACATGGTCAAGATAAAGCCACAGGAACAAATAAAGTGGATTACAACGTGCTAGGCAACATAATCAAGATAAAGCCACAGGAACAAATAAAGTGGAGTACAACGTGCTAGCGCATCTTAGGAAGTTACTGGTCCGACTAAGCATCTATGGCACTCTAATCCTGTCAAAGGAGATGAGGGAAGCTCTGGTTACGACTTTGCTTGATCCAGAGATGCTCTGATCCTGTCAAAAGAGATGAGGGAAGCTCTAGTTATAGCTTTGCTTGATCCAGAGATTTGCTTAGCTCTCTGATCCTGTCAAAGGAGATGAGGGAAGCTCTTGTTACGGCTTTGCTTCATCCAGAGATTTGCTTAGCTCAGTTGGCTAGCACATCCTCAGATGAAGTTTACTCGTTGAAAGAACAATCTGGAGTAACATTCACAGATGAAGATTTACTACTTGGAACAGCCGATCACAACAGACCACTCTATATCTCCGTCAAAATCGACAAATTTGTGCTGTCTAGAGTTTTAGTGGATCCTGGAGCATCTCTTAACTTGATGAGTCTACGGACATTAGCATATTTGGATTTCGACATTTAGGAGATCATCCCCGATAAGATGATGTTAAGAGGATTCAACCAAAAGGGAGAAAGAGCCCTTGGATCAATTACATTACTTATGAANTTCGACTTCAGAGACTTGAATAAAACATGTCTGAAAGATGAGTTTCCACTACCAATACCAAAAATGATGGTGGATATTGCTTCAACACATGAAAATTCTCCTTCATGGATGGATCATCAGGATACAACCAAATAAAGATGGTTCCTGAAGATACAACACTTACAGCTTTCACAACACCAATCGAAATTTTCTGCTACACAGTAACGCTGTTTGGTTTGAAGAACGCCGGAGCAACATACCAACGAGCAATGATAAGGATTTTTTATGACCTCATTCACACTCAAGTAGAATGCTACGTAGATGATTTGGTCATCAAAAGTAAACAAAAATTAGACCATTTGTACGATTTGAGGCTAAAGTGCGCATTTGGTGTCACTTCTGGGAAGTTCCTTGAATTTGTTGTTCGTCATAGGGGAATCGAGATCGACCCGGAAAAGTTTAAGGCTATCTTGGAAATGCCTCCCCCTAAAACTTTGAAATAATTACGTTCCTTTCAGGGGAAGTTGGCATATCTGAGACGCTTTATTTATGTTCCTTTCAGGGGAAGTTGGCATATCTGAGACGCTTTATTTCTAACCTCTCAGGTAGGTGTAATTAAAAAAGATGCCAAATATTTTTGGGAAGAAAAATGTCAGCAGGCTTTTGAGGACTTTAAACGATATTTAATGACACCTCCTGTTTTGGCAGCCCCTATCCTAGGGAGATCTTTGATACTTTATACCACGGCTTTAGATTACTCGCTCGGAGCTTTACTAGCCCAAGTTAATAATGAGGGCAAAGAAAATGCACTCGAATACCTGAGTCGTCGTCTAATACCTACGGAGATAAGGTATCCACCAATTAAGAAGCATTGTCTAGCTTTAATTTTTGCAGTCCAGAAGCTTAGGCATTACATGCTTTCTAACAAGGTAACTCCAATTTCAAGAATTAATCCGTTGCAATATTTAATGACACGACAAACACTCTCCGGACGTCTAGCAAGATGGTCGATGATATTATTGCAATTTGACATAACTTTTGTTCCCCTGCGTGCTATCAAGGGACAGATACTAGCAGACTTTCTTGCTGCGCACTTATTACCAGCTGGGTCCCCACTCAATGACGAGTTACCAAACGAACAATTTCTACAAACAGATTCCTCCAGTGTACAACACTGAGAGATGTACTTCGACAGTGCTTTTTCAGCCAGAAAAGACAAGGACTCGGGCACAATCATACCAGGCAAAGCAGGAGTTAATTTGATTGTCATCACTCCAGACAAGGGTATGTTAAGATTCTCGTACCACCTAACAGAGCCTTGCACCAATAATGAAGCAGAACATGTTGAGATTCTCATACCACCTGACAGAGCCTTGCACCAATAATGAAGCAGAATATGAAGCACGGGATTAGAGTTGGCAATCTTAATGGACATAAAAGATATTACCATATATGGTGATTCCCATATGATTAGAGTTGACAATCTTAATGGACATAAAAGATATTACCATCTACTGTGATTCCCAACTCATCATTCAACAAATTGTTGGACAATACAAAATTTTGAAGCCCAGACTGTCAGAATATTACTAGTACACGATGAAACTGCTGGAGCAGATTCCTAACGTGACTTTCTATCAGATTCCTCGGGTAGATAACGTGCATGACGACGCTCTAGCAAAACTCGCTAAAGAATTGGCATGTCCCCCAGAGGATTCCATAGAAATCACCGTATAGTACAAGTCCTATCTAAAATTGACATGGAAACCCTACATAAACTCGAAAAAAAAGAAAACACAATAAATGCGATTGTAAATATCAACGAAGACTGGCGAAAGCCATTAATAGAATATTTGCATACTGGAAAGCTGCCAGATGATAAGTCCGAGGCAAACCAGATTACAAAGAGAGCTTTGTCATACGCTCTCATAAATGGTGTTCTCTATAGGAGATTGTTCGATCAGATGTGGCTACGGTGTTTGAGCAGAACCGAGGCACAGGATATTGTCAAGGAAATACATGCTGGATTGTGTGGTGCTCACCAGTCGGGACCAAAGATGAAAATTAAAATCAAAAGACTCAGATATTATTGGCCAACAATGATGTCTGATTGCATGGATACAGCAAAAAAATGTCATCAGTGCACGCCAACAATGATGCTGATTGCATAGATACAGCGAAAAAATGTCACCAGTGTCAGATACATGGAGTGGTTTTATACCAACCACCGAATGAGCCAACAATGATGCTGATTGCATAGATACAGCGAAAAAATGTCACCAGTGTCAGATACATGGAGTGGTTTTATACCAACCACCGAATGACTATCATCAGTGCTAGATACACGGAGTGGTCTTACACCAACCACCGAATGTGCTACCCCCAACTAACTTGGATATTATTGGCCAACAATGATGTCTGATTGCATGGATACAGCGAAAAAATGTCATCAGTGTCAGTTACACGGAGTGGTCTTACACCAACCACCGAATGTGCTACACCCAACTATTGCCTCGTGGTTACACGGAGTGGTCTTACACCAACAACCGAATGTGCTACACCCAGCTATTGCCTTGTCCATTCGAGTGTTGGGGTACGGACATAGTAGGTCCGATAGATCCTCCATCCTCTAAAGGACATAGATTCATACTTGCAGCGACAGGTTACTTCTCTAAGTGGGCAGAGGAAGTTCCACTATGAGAGGTTACAACTCAGCATGTCCTACAATTCTTCAAAGACCAAGTCGTTTACCATTTTGGTGTACCGCGAAGAATTATCTTTGATAACGAGACAGCTTTCAAGAGCACAAAAATCAACAACTTCATCAAAAAATACGGGATAGATTGGAGATACTCCACAACTTATTATCCGAAAGCAAATGGGTTAGCTGAAGCCTTCAACAAAACACTTGTACAAATTTTGATATTATCTGAAAGCAAATGGGTTAGCTGAAGCCTTCAACAAAACACTTGTACAAATTTTGAAAAAAATACCAAAAGCAAACGGGTTAGCTGAGCCTTCAACAAAACACTTGTACAAATTTTTGAAGAAAATACTGAAAGTAAATGGGTTAGCTGAAGCTTTCAATAAAACACTTGTACAAATTTTGAAAAAGATACTCAATGGAAAAAGAACGAGACTGGCACAATAAACTGCTAGAAGCTCTGTGGGCCTACCGAACGACGTTCAGAAATCCTACTCAATGTACACCTTACATGCTTGTGTATGGGTCCGAGGCAGTACTACCATTAGAAATACAGATGTCGTCTCTCAGAGTCGCCATTGCAAACCAACTTACAACTGAAGAAAATNTAGGCCGTAATACCATTAGAAATACAGATGCCGTCTCTTAGAGTCGCCACTACAAATCAACTTACACCTGAAGAAAATGCAAAGCTCAGATTTGAAGAACTTGAAAGTCTCGAAGGAAAGCGCCTACAACCACAACAACATCTGGAGCTATATCAAGCAAATATGATGCGAGCTCATGACAAACTGGTCCGCCCAAGGACATTTAAAATTGGTGACCTGGTCCTTGTTCTCAAANGCATTAGAAATACAAACACCGTCTCTCAGAATCGCTATTGCAAACCAACTTACAACTGAAGAAAATGCACAGCTCAGACTTGAAGAACTTGAAAGTCTCAAAGGAAAGCACCTATAAGCACAACAACATCTAGAGCTATACCAAGAAAAGATGATACGAGCTCATGACAAACTAGTCCGCCCAAGGACATTTAAAATTTGTGACCTGGTCCTTGTTCTCAAAAGACCTATTCTTGCACGTCGCAAGATAGGTGGAAAATTTGAGCCAACTTGGGAGGGACCATTTGTCATTGAGAAGGTCTACACCGGAGGAGCTTACCAACTTATCAATTCTCAAGGAGTAAGGCCAATGCTTCCAATCAATGAAGGCCTACTACGCAACATGACGACGCTTGCCGCTGATAGTTTGTCGCGTACATATGAAAATTTTTTGTGAACTTCAAATAAGTTCTGAAGTTATTTATATGACCTGAAAAGTCTATGACCAAATAAGTTTTTTTTATCAATATAAAAAATTAATGAAAATTCTTAATATCATATATTACATCTGTTCTTTTCTACATATATATTAACAACATAAAATATATATTAATTGAACCATGTTTTGTTCTGATTCATAAACATTTCAAACTCACTGATGTTTCCCTGTTAATTTAAGGAGGAGATGTCAGGATCGCGACTGATTTTTGCTTTCAAAGATTGTTTGAACCTTGCTTTCAACAAAGATGAGATACCGCAAGGTGGAATAATTGACTTTGATATGAAATTTTATGATGTTAATATATAATATGAAAATCTACTAATGGATGTTTTTGAAGAACGAAAAAAAGAGGGATTGCTCTCATTACTCAAATTCAGCACCAGGATTCTCCCTTCCTCAAAAGGGAAAGAAGCCGTCGAAGAACAAGATCTAATGGAGGGGCCAAGCCGCCGTCTGCCCTCCATGGTGGCTACTACAGCAGGACATTTGATAATTGCTAATGAAGAGAAAATACCTTTCGCTTCATTGCGGAGAACTCAGCGAAGAAATGCCGACCGAAAAAAATAAAGAGCTTTGGCTAAAGCCAGGAAAGAAAAAGAAAAGTTGTTTGCAATCCAAAAGGGTGCATGTGTAATGTCAACATGAAGGAGTCTTTTGATAGTCAGCCATTGACAGAAGAGGAAGTACAATCGAGACAGCTTCCTGAACCATCACCAGTATGGGTTCACTCTGATGCNAGAAAGCACCTACAAGCACAACAACATCTGGAGCTATACCAAGCAAAGATGGTACAAGCTCATGACAAACTGGTTCACCCAAGGACATTTAAAAATTGTGACCTGGTCTTTGTTCTCAAAAGACCTATTCTTGCACATCGCAAGATAGGTGGAAAATTTGAGCCAACTTGGGAGGGACCATTTGTCATTGAGAAGGTCTACGCCGGAGGAGCTTACCAACTCATCAATTCTCAAGGAGAAAGGCCTATGCTTCTAATAAATAGACGATGCCTAAAGGCCTACTATGCGACATAACGACGCTTGCCGCTGTTAGTTTGCCGCGTACATATGAAAACTTTTTTTTTTGTGAACTTCAGATAGTTCTGGGGTTATTTATATGGCCTAAAAAGTCTATGACCAGATAAATTTTTTTATCAATATAAAAAATTAATGAAAATTCTTAATATCACACATTACATCCGTTCTTTTCTGCATATATATTAACAAGATAAA
The DNA here is from genome assembly GCA_002079205.1 of Phalaenopsis hybrid cultivar. Lineage (NCBI taxonomy): Eukaryota > Viridiplantae > Streptophyta > Magnoliopsida > Asparagales > Orchidaceae > Phalaenopsis > Phalaenopsis hybrid cultivar. Next base: position 16,412 of record JXCR01140479.1, read on the forward strand.
ATATACGTTAATTGAACTATGTTTTATTTTGATTCATAAACAATTCAAACTCACTGATGTCTCTCAGTTAATTTAAGGAGGAGAAGTCAGGATCGCGGCTAATATTTGCTTTCAAAGATGGTTTAAACCTTGCTTTAAACAAAGAAGATGTACCGCAAGGCGGGATAATCAACTTTGATATGAAATTTGACAATGTTAATATAGAGTATGAAAATCCACTAATGGATGCTATCGAAGAACAAGAAAAAGAGGGATTTCTCTCACTGCTTAAATTCAATACCAGGATTCTCTCTTCCTCAAAAGGGAAAGAAATCATAGAAGAACAAGATCCAATGGAGGGGCCAAGCCGCCGTTTGCCTTCCATGGTAGCTACTTCGGCCGAAAATTTGATAATTGTCGATGAAGAGAAAATACCTTTCGCCTCGTTGTGGAGAACTCAGTGAAGAAATGCTGACCGGAAAAAATAAAGAGCTTTGGCCAAAGCCAAGAAAGAAAAAGAAAAGTTGTTTGCAATCCCAGAAGGGTACATGTATAATGTCAACATGAAGGAGGATTCTGATAGTCTACCGTTGACAGAAGAGAAAGTACAATCGGTACAGCGTCCTGAACCATCACCAGTATGGGTTCACTCCAATTCTATTTTGGTTTGATCCACTTGTCATTCTGAAACACTTGAACAAGGACATTCTACCAGAGCCTTTGTAGAATGCCCAGGTTGCAATGTTTTACATCTTGGACAGTATCATAATTATGATGATTACTTATCAGCTAATGAACTGATAAGATATGATAACTTGTCGATAGATGATGCAAACACAATTCAACATTATCCATGGGATATCTATCATGCGCCAACTCTAATTGAGGCGTATAATCCGGTGGGAATAATACCACCATTGACATGGCAGCCGATTATTGATAATCGGTTAAATGATGAAACACATTATCCAGCATATCCAAGCAAAGTTGAGCTTGCAAAGATCCATAACGTTAAATGCAACGTTTTTGAACATTTTGAAATAATTGATGGAGATTATGTTAATATTCTGGAGGGATGGAAATTATACACAGAGGTCTTCTCTCTCATAGAGCAACAAGAGGTACTTGATTGTGTGTTTGATCTCCAAATCAGAGGCAAAGCAGGGTTGCTATCTGGAAGAACATATTCAGGTCCTAAAAAATGGATGAGAGGCAAGGGTCTCATTATGATACAATGCGGCTGTTGTTATAATTATAAAATAGATCGACACGGAAATCTTTCAGGAATTTTACAGCATGAGCAGGTGGAGCCAATGCCACCCACGATAAAATGGATGATTACATGATTGGTTCAATGGGGTATAATTCTAGCAAATTGTATCCCCAATAGTTGCATAATTAACATTTATGAAGAAGGGGATTGTATCCCTCCACATATTGATCATCATGACTTTGTTCGTACGTTCTGTACAGTCTCTTTCATATCAGAGAGCAGTATGCTATTTGACAGAGATATAGACATAATCGGTCCAGGAGAATTCCAAGGATCTGTTGAGATTTTGTTACCAAGAGGATTTGTCCTAATTCTGAAAAGAAATGGGGCCGACATAGCAAAACATTGCATTCCGGGAGTTCGACACCGTCTAGTGTCCATAACTTTCAGAAGAATGAGTGACGACAAAAACCCATATGGATTTCAACCAGATCTGAAGCTTGAACAGTTGCAGCCATATGAGTTATAAACTCATTGCACCACTAGGCTATCTCAAAACAACAGCCTAGAAGGTCAGCTTGTTTAGAAACTCATAATACAGTTTGCAAGAAGATCTTCTTCTGACAGACATACAGATGTGCAAATATGCAGCTAGCGATATGAGGACAGTTTATTTTATACTTTATATTATATACTCATGGATGTACTAGTAATGCAAATAGCATGATGTACTTTTCATCTTTTGAGATATATACATGATATATTGTAAAAATGACTGTATGAATCAGTAACAAAATTTTACAACAGACAAATTAAATTTGCCAAATAAGTTTTCTCGATTTTTGAGATTCCTTGCATGTGCAATATGACCTCATTCGGTCTACATCCCCACAAAATCACACANGGACCTCGTTCGGTCTACATCCCCACAAAATCACACATTTTACACAATTTTATTTTCTGTGATATTCCTATGGAGTCACATACTCAATATGATATTTGCAAATAAATCTTGCAAATTTTTTTTAAAAATCAACATAAATTTCTACACATAAAAATTGATCCAATAATTTCAATTTTTTCATCGAATCAGTTTAATACTTCTGATTCAAAAATTGATCTGATAATTTCAATCTTCTCATTGAATCAGTTTGATACTTCTGATTCATAACTTTTCAAAAATTAATCTGATAATTTCAATTTTCTCATCGAATTAGTTTAATACTTCTGATTCAAAAATTGATATGATAATTTCAATCTTCTCATTGAATCAGTTCGATACTTCTGATTCATAACTTTTCAAAAATTGATCCAATAATTTTAATTTTCTCATCGAATCGGTTTAATACTTCTCATTCAAAAATTGATCTGATAATTTCAATCTTCTCATTGAATCAGTTCGATACTTCTGATTCATAACTTTTCAAAAATTAATCTGATAATTTCAATTTTCTCATCGAATTAGTTTAATACTTCTGATTCAAAAATTGATATGATAATTTCAATCTTCTCATTGAATCAGTTCGATACTTTTGGTTCATAACTTTTCAAAAATTGATCCAATAATTTTAATTTTCTCATCGAATCAGTTTAATACTTCTGATTCAAAAATTGATCTGATAATTTCAATCTTTACATCGAATCAGTTCGATACTTTTGATTCATAACTTTTCAAAATTGATCTGATAATTTCAATTTTCTAATCGAATCAGTTTAATACTTCTGATTCAAAAATTGATATGATAATTTCAATCTTCTCATTGAATTAGTTCGATACTTCTGATTCATAACTTTTCAAAATTGATCCAATAATTTCAATTTTCTCATCAAATCAGTTTAATACTTCTGATTCAAAAATTGATCTAATAATTTTAATTTTTACATTAAATCAGTTCGATACTTCTGATTTATTGCTTTTCCCAAATTGATCAGATAATTTTCACTTTGAATTAGTCCGATATTTCTAATTCACATTCAAGAATTGATCAATAATTTCAATTCTACTTTAAGAGTCCCTACCTTCTGATTTCTCAAGAATTGATCCAATAATTTCAATTCTTACTATAAGATCAGTCCTATACTTCTGATTTCTTCTATTGAAAGTCAGTTTCAAATGTCTGACTCTTTTGATATCAATATTCGTATCTTGAATCCCCATTTTGAGGTCAACCCTTTACATGTTGATCTCTATTAAAAAAAAAAATAAAACAACACACTTAACAATTTTAAAACTCACTTTCTAATCCTTAGTGAGAGTCCTCACTGCTTGACCTTGATCAGACACTTATTTGCAAAAAATTCCCCAGCGGAAATAAATAGCAGACACAAATTCACACTTATTTCTAGGTCTGATGACTTAGAAATCTATATTGATCTTGTTGATCTTGTCAGTCAACACCAATACGTGCGGTGTGCTCGCCCATCACACCACACATATTGGGGGTCCATTTGTTGACCTCACTTTTGGTTGAGGTCTCGAAACTTCTTTAGTAGCCTAGGTCTAGCCATAGGACTTTCCTACTGACTAGTCTTAGAAAACTAGAAAAGGTATCCTCACCATTAGAAATTCAAAACTCTTCTCTTTACTCAACTTGAAGTTCCACATATTGATCTTAACCTCTAGCACTTAGTAGGTAAGATCATTATGAGGTAACTCAAGGAGAGTTTCTATAGGACTACTTGGCCTTAGGATTGACCCTAGGTGTTGGTTTGGAGTTAAGATACACAATACCCCCACAATACCCAAGCTAAGACCAATACATAAGAACCCAAAATGGGGATTTCATTGATCCATGGTTCATTTCGAATGAATATCTATCCAATTCTACTTGAAAGGTTCATCTTGGGTCCTTTGCTCCAGACACCTCCAAATTACCTAACTGCTCTTGGGACACTTCTTTAACCCAAAATCCCAAAAAAATTCTAAAATTCTCAAAAAATTCCAATAAATCCCAAATATTCCCAATTTTATGTTTTTCAACTACCACATGACCCAATTTGGCTAATTTGACCATCTTTAACCAAAATCCCCAAATTGCCCTTTAAAGACCCAAAATTCCCCAAATCCATCCCAAATGTCTATCAATTTGATCTTAATTGGCCCGAGTTCCTATCCTAAACTCAAATTCACTTTTGATATGACCAAACTAAAACAAATCCATGCTCAATTGGTCTATGATTTGAGCTCAATTTTGATTTGGGTCAAAACCCCAATTTTGACCATAAGACTTAATATCATTCAATTGAACCCATAACCTAGTCAATTTGTCTCAATTAATATTGCAAAATCTTTACAAAATTCTTACACATCAAAATCAGCCATCAATTGGCCTTGATGAAGCCTCAAATCCATTTGATTTTGGCCTAAATCCAAAATTCCTAAAATTAGCCCTAATATTGGCTAACACCCTAAATCAACAATTGAATGCCTTAGACCTCAAATTGGCATCCAATTTTTGTTGAAAATCCTTTATAAGGTCATTTGTGACCAAACACAATAATCAATTTGAGCTTAGTCCAAATATATCTCAAGTTTGACCCAAATTAGATTTATATGCCTAATTTGGGTCTAAAACCAAAACCCATCAAAATCCATCCAAATTGACCACCAAAGATCTATATGCCTAATTTGGGTCTAAAACCAAAACTCATCAAAATCCATCCAAATTGACCATCAAATTAATTTTCATCCTTCATGAAAATTGTTCATTATGATGTTTTACACCAACAACAACAATTAATTTGCAAAAATTATTTGTTATAATGTTTTACACCAAACACAATAATCAATTTGGACTTAGACCATGTCTAGCCCAAGTTTGACCCAAACTTAGCCCAACATGCTTAAAATGGGTCAAAAANCCCAAACTTAGCCCAACATGCTTAAAATGGGTCAAAAATCAAAAATCTACCAAATTGATTAACCATTTGACCTCAAAATAACTTTCACCCTTCATGAAAGTTGTTCCCCATGGTTTCTTACACCAAATTCCATATTTAATTGGGCCAATTGACATGTCTAACCTAGTCCAAACATAAGTTTTGTCATATGCACCTTCTTGGACTTATGGTCAAATCTAAATCAATTGAGCTTGGTATTGTCAAATGAGCCTTACCATAACTCATCCTACACTCTAGGGTTGAGTTTAAAGCCAGCCATCCACCCATGGTTAAGCTTGATATTTATCTCATGGGTAAATTTTTTTAAAAAAAATTTTAAAGAGATAAGGAGGGGGTTAAATCAAAGTACTTGCCATACCACAGGTCCATACCCTATGGTGCCATTTTTACTGATCATCATAAGCTTTAACCTTGATCATACCCTTGGTTAGCCACTTTAACCCAAGCTAAAACCAAAACCGTGAGCCCCTACATGGCTAATACCCAAACTCATGCCAAGAAGCCACCTCAGCCCAAATTGAGCTAAGGGATCCTCTGCTTGACACCTAAGCAGTGGGGCTAACCCCTCAATTGGCCAGCCAAGCATCCCCTTGGCCAATTTTTATAAAATCTACCCCCCACGGCCATGAATAGTAAGGGATAAAAAATTTTTCGCCAAGGCCTTCCAAAATCCTCAGAGAGCTTCCCTAAGAGACCCTTAGTACATTGCAATCCATTTCCCTCTCTCAAATCCACCATGGCAATCCAATTTTGAGCTTGAATTC
>JXCR01140481.1:0-12623 GCA_002079205.1 Phalaenopsis hybrid cultivar
TATATATATATATAGATAGATAGATAAAATGATAAGAATAATACAAAAAAGAAATTAAGATTTAATAGTATTTTTTTAAACAAAAATTAAGATGTACATGACAAAAATAAGAGTCTATGCGAGCAATTGACAAATTTTTCGAGCTCATATCAAACATATTGGTTTAAATTTTAAATAAAAAAATTATATATAAAATATATCATAAATGTTTAAAAATTATTTTTAAAAAAGTTTAATTAACTAATTTAGGGATATATGTCCCGTATATGTATGTGTGTGTGTGTGTGTGTATTATATACATTAATGTTATTTAAATTAGACATTTTAAAGAGATGGATAAATCAAACAAACAACTCCTAGGTACTAGCAAAAGCATAATGAGTGAGAAAATCTCAGCCGTCCACGTAGGCTGCGACCTCTGTTGATGCCTCCTTTGCACGTGGAAAATGTAGGCAGCGATGCACCACCTTCTTGATTATAACGTCCATGAAGAGACTATAATGAGAGTGATGCACATTATTAAAATAATTTTATATATTAAAACGAAAACAGTTTTAAGTCTAAAACAACATATAAAACTTACCTTAAAAAAATTTATACATCGAAAAATGAATATTACATTATTATAGTTACTTTGAAATAAATATAAATATTGATATTATTAGATATATTTAAATTTTACCCATATCTATTTAATTTTGATTTTGAGGAATTAGTATACCTCAAAAGGAAGGAAATAAAATAGCAGGAGAGAGAGAGAGCCCCCTCTTTCATCTTTTTTATCTTTTTCAATTATATATGAGATAAAAAATAATATAAAATTGTCAAAATTAGATATCAAAGATTATGTTTTTGACTTCTCTCTCATCAGTGTCATAACTATGAGACATTGTCGGTTAATATCAGATATTGTCATCAAGACGACCATCTTGATGGTTGGGAGCTGAACGTCTAGATGTGTTGGTTCGCCTTGATGACTTTCTCTAATTGCTATCTTCATAAAAATATGTTTGTATTGTTTTCTTATGGAAGATGAAAATGAGCTAGATCAGACACTTCGACGGGTGTGCTTGATTCAACCACTTTGGAAGATGAGCTTAATTCAATCACTTTAGAAGGTGGGCTCGATCCAGTCACTTCGACAAGCGGGCTTGATTAAGCCATATAAAAATTAATTAATTATTTTTTTGTTTACTGATATTTTTGTATACATGTGATAAAGAAAAAAATGTGCAACATTCCTATTTATATGTATATCGCCTAATTCCTTAACATGTATATCACATCAAAAACATCATCACCATCATTATCTTTTGAAAGTAAAATATATTATCACATGTGTAGGTTAATAAAACCAAGCTGTTACAAGTGTAAATATAAAATTTAGGTGTTAGATAAAAATTTTGTGGTACATAGGTAAATCCCCAAAAAGAAATTCATCAAAGGAAAAAGTAAAATTAATGGAGCTTATAAGGAAAAATGACAGCATACTAATTAGAAGTGCGGACCATAACTCAGCAAAACTCATGCCATACCATTTGAATAGATAAAATCAATAATAATAATAATAATAATAATAATAATAATAATAATAATAATAATAAACTTTTCAGATAAAAGTGCAACACACTTTTTGCTTTTTAATTGAATAATCTAAAAAATATATTAAGAGGGTTATTAATACTCTTAAGCAAATTCAAAAAAATCAAAGTAGGCTATAGTAAGTATGACAAAGTCAAGACCTAACATCATGGTAAGTTGAGCTAGATTCATCTTCTATTTCCCACATTGTGGAGCACTTAATAGTTTTAAGCACCAAAGGCAACCACCAACAAAGAAGAAGTCATTTGGGTAATGTATTCTCCTAGATTGGACCCACATCACCTTATTCCACAAATAATTGAAACACAAGATAAAATTTTGAGGAATTTAGTATACCTCAAAATCTTTTATTTTCATGTATTTAAGTTTTCTTATCAAATAAAACTAGCATAAACAATTGCATGGTCTTCACATTTTGTCCGGCTACCCTACTTCATAATCCGATCCTATCTGCCTACGTGATCCCACCCACTAACATGAACCCGTCCACCTTTACATTTGCCCCCATCAAGGCAACCTCGACATCCACAGAACATATCATGCCAAATATGCTAAAATTTGAATGCATTGCACATTGGCATCGTCATGAGAACAAATATTACATGTGATCATCTGTATGTGTTGATGGTCAATTATCGATGTGTACATAGTCATCCTCTCTTTGCACGACTATATGTAATATTTGATCCCGTCATGAACCTATTCCCTACAATATTGATCACCACCATCGTCGTTAACCTCATTAGTTGCCACCGGTAGCCTTAAAAATTTTATCCAAAAAACTCAACTTTTATTGCTACCAAAAATAAAAAAAAAAGGGCATTTACATACACACCCCACCGTTCTTATGTTTTACATGTGTAGCTTCTAAAATTTTACTATTTACATACATACCACTCAATTCTTTAATATTAATGCAAAAATATTATTATTACAAAATACACATATTCATGCACAGATATATGAAAATACATAGGAATTGTAGCGTATGTATGTAAATTTTCAAAAATGAAAAAGATAGTTTTCACAGACCAAATGAATTTGAGTTTTAAAAATGTATATTTTTTTCAATAATTACATACATATCATAAAAGCTTAATGTATTGATATAGCTTACTCCTAAATTTTTATTTTTACATTTATACCACTTTACCTATGCATGTAAGGTCGGATTTCATTCCTATTACGTCGTACTGAAGATTTTAGTCTTATATATAAATATCAAAGTTAAGGTATTGGACATCTAAATATACATGTATTTTATTTAAATACATGCAATCAAATAGCCTTTAAATAATTGAGATAAAAAAGAAAGCCATGTTAAAATTAATAAAATCACAATTAATAATTTGGTAAAAATTGTAAAATTAAAAATATTTATTATAACTTTTATGAAAAATTTTTATGGTCTGTTAAGAAGAAATGAAAAACATTTATTAAAAAATAGCAATATATTTCATAAATTTTATAGGATTATTTATTTAAACAATTTTTTTATTAAACTTAATAACATGAGTTGCTCACCAACCCAAATGCATAAAAGAATTATTATGTAATATAATAAATCTAGAAAAATATTTTATTATGATATTTTGATCAAAACTTAAATTGAGTCGTAAGGCTCCTAAATTTATTTTAAGATTAATACATTATATATGTAATTAATATCACACTATTATTAAGATTAATTCGTAAAGAAAAAAATTATCAAAAGAAATTATTTTATAATTTTTCTTTTGATAATTTTTTTCAAGCTTAGTACTTTCTAATAATTGATGTGAAGTTTTAGGGTCTGTTTAGGTCAGTTTATGCGTTTCAGGATCATCTTATCCTGAAACACGGCCCGTGGGTCGACCTACGACCTGTGTTTAGTGTAAAAAATCTAAACGCGGCAGACGGTGTTTTCAAAAACGCCGAAACAAAACGTTTAGACGGTATTTTAAAAAACGTCGTTGCACTTGTAAGCTGTCCTAAACGGGCCCTTAGTGGTTTCTTTCTTGTTAAAAACAAGGCCATCGTAATTCACTGGCAGAATCCGACTTATTAGGATTTATTTGCAAGTTAGCTATTATTTTCATAAAAATAGTAAGAGAATTATTATTATTATTGATACGCTTCTAATAAAATCGCATCATCTCACACGAATCTCAAAACTTGACACATATTTATTAAAAAATCATCTAAAACTCTGATTCCAAAAAACTTACACTCAAATTGATCGTAATTAACCGGTAGAATCATACTTATTAGGATTTATTTGTTACTTAGTTATTATTTTCATAAAAATACTGGTTTAGCAAGAGAGTTATTATTATTATTGATACACTCTCAACAAATCCTCATCATCTGGCACGAATCTCAAGGCATCACACAAATATCATGGTGATCTTTTGAGCAATAAGCATTTAAATCTTGATAAAAAAATCATCAATAGTTCTGATTTGAGCAAACCAACATTCAAAATGAACGGCTCAAGATTAGATCAAGCCACTAATCCATTTTTGAATGCTTTTCAAGCATATTTTGAATATGGTGAGCATATAGTCAAATCGAGTGTTTCATCAAGATGATTTCAACGAGCCCAAGGTTACTCAATTCTGAAATAATCAAAACACTCAAATATCCATCAAATGTCATCTGATCAATGAGAACTCTTTGGACAGTTTGATCAAAGTGGTTCAAATTTCTGCATTTGTTGCACCCAGAACTCTATAAATAGAGCTCCACTTCTCTCATAAAAGGGAGAAAGAGATTGAGGTCTGAGGAAGAGCTTCAAGCTTTGAGAATGAGCTAGAGTCTAGCATCATTCTTGCTGTCGCCGACCACTGCCGACCACTGCCGACCACCGTTGACCATCACTTGCTAGCCGCTGCAGATCACCATTGATCACTGCTTCTTTCTGGTGGCAAGTTCCTCAATTAATCAACGTTGTAACTTTGGAGACTTTGTAACCTTTTCCACTTATGACACAAGGGGTTGTACAAGGGGTGCCACCTATAATATCACATGAAAGTACCACTTTTAAAATTTTTAAAAACTGAAATTTATCTTTTCATTCACAAATAAGGTGCTATGTTTGTAAAAATTAAAGTTTAAGCGTGAGATATGTAAATAAATAACAATTCAGTGGCATGCCTGTAAATCCTTAAAAAAATTATAATGAATAAAAATTAAATGTTGTAAATTATTATTAAGATTAATATAGCATTAATATGTATTTATATATCTATCTTTCTATATATATTTGAAAAAAATAGCCAGAGACTATTATACCAGCCTCCACTCACTCCTAATGTGTCAAACAACTCGAGCACTAACTTCTTAAGACAACTTTGTCAGAGGGGATTTGAACCCCTGACTTGAGGGGTCATACACCGAGGTTGTTAACCAATGACTTAGGAACACGACACACACACACACAAATTATAAAAAAAAAGTAATATAAAAAGGTAAAAACTTTGTGCACAAATAATGGCAAAGAAAATGCTTTAAATGTTTTTGTTTTTATAGTTTTGTTCCACATCTTTAAATTTAAATTTGTAATTCCACCTTTCCTTTTTATTGAAACACGTGAGGAAATATTACAGTTGTAGCAATAGATCATTGGCATTTCACCTTCGACATTTGTCATCTTATTTTATTTTAGGCTTTTAAAATTTTGTAGCCGAATTAGGGGTCACATCGATCAGATCAATCCGGTTCGATGTTGATTCAGTCTTGTTTGATGCAGGGCGGTTATTGAGAAAATCCGAATTGGACCACAAGTCGGTTCAAGGTCGAACCTGTCAGTTTGGCCCATTTTTTCTAAATCATACATATAATTATAAATAGAGCCTCATCCCTCTCATGTGAGGAGAAGAGCTTGATATTTTGAGAATGAAGCTGAAGTTTATAAAATGGAGTTGTACCTCTCTCATGTTGGGAGGAGAGTTTGAAGTTTTGAGAAGGAGTTGAAGTTCATCAGCACTCCTGCTGCGATCGACCAACATCGACCGTTGTCGATCTTCATCATTCGTCTATTCTTTGCGACGAAATCGTTCGTGCATCGACGTTGTAATGCAGAGGATTTTGTAATTAATTATTCTCCGTAGTATAAGAAGTCTGTAATCATTAACTTATTGTGGATCTTTAAAATTAGGCTAGATTTCATAGTTATTTTTCTTTGTAGGTTTTCCACGTAAAAACAACTCGTCTCTATTGATTGTTTTTTCTTTATCTGAGTGTGTGCAACCCTATGAAGATGTTTAACTATTCTACTGTTGTGACTCTTCCGTCACACATTAATTATTATTATTATTATTATTAATTCAACATGCTAAATGAAAAAAAAACCATATCATATTCGAAAAAAAAAATTACATACCTATCACATAATATTTATTTATTTATCTCAAACCCTTAAAATTTTTATTTACATTCATAACACTCAAATCTTTTATACCACATTAAACATATTATATAACAATTTTTTTAAAATGAAATTCACACTTCATGTATGAGTGTCATAAAGAAAATATCAAATTTTAGATGTTAGATATGTAAATTTTTTATAATATTTTAGTGTTATATGCTTGAAAAATTTGTATTTGATTAAAAGTAAATTAAAGAATAGCGTTATTTTTATTGTGAGAATAGAAGGAATGTTATGCATATTTACATAAAACTTGAAATATTAGATATAAAATTATATAAGAATTCTCTGATATGCTCTTAAGCTACCGGACAATAATCTAAGAAAATGAGTATTATTTAGATAATTCATATTAGGTAGGGCTGCCAAAACGGCTCGTTGTTTGCGAACAGCTCATGTTCGGCTCTTTCGCTAAGTTTACGAGCTGAACACAAATAGCACGAACTAATATTTGTTCGTTCGTGTCGTGCTCGTTTTGGCTCGAAATACTATTAATCAATTATATATATATCTTTGATGAGTAGCCTTTTTTTTAAAATTTATTTGACTATAAAACTACAAAGATTTATAATCAATTCAAAATATTAATGAAAAAAATAGAATAAAATTATTAAATTAGATTCAAATGATCTTTAAAATCTTATCTCAATTTTTAACATCTAATGATAACGTAATTAAAATTGTCAAAATGGCTTTTTGTTATGAACGGCCCGTGCGGAATACGAACATATTTTTTTAGCTTAAAATATAAACGAGCAAGAGATTATCAGGTTATAATCACGTCTTACATCATTATATGATGTGTACAAAGATGAACGTACTCAAATTCCCAATTCCCAAATGGAAACAGACAGTGAGCTCCTCCACGACCTGCCACCCCTCTTCCGCCAATACAAGTCCGGCCGCGTGGAGCGCTTCTCCAGCGCCACCGCTGCCCTCCCTCCCCCTCTCGATCCCACCACCGGCATCTCTTCCAAACTCGCCGTCATCGACCCTTCCACCCCTGTTTCCGCCTGCCTATACCTTCCCCCGAATCCACCATCAACGTCCACTCTCCCGATTCTCCTCTACTTCCACGGCGGCGCCTTCTGCATGGAGTCCGCTTTCTCCAATACCTACCACCCCCACTTCACCTCCCTCACGTCCCTCGCCCGCCTCCTCATCATCTCCGTCGACTACCGTCTCGCCCCCGAGCACCCCCTCCCTGCGGCCTACGATGACTGTTGGTCCGCCATCCAATGGGTCTTCTCTCGCTCCGATCCGTGGCTGGCCCGATTCGGGGATCTCCGCCGGGTGTTCCTCGCGGGGGACAGCGCCGGCGCGAACATCGCGCATCGGATGGCGGTGTGGGCGGGAGAGAAGGGGTTAGGGTTTGAGGGGATGGCTTTGGTTCATCCCTACTTTTGGGGATCGGAGCCGGTGGGGAATGAGGGGAGGGAGAAAAGCTGGAGGGGTTGGATGGACGGGTTGTGGAGGGCGGTGAGCGGAGGGGAGAAGGGGCTGGATGACCGGTGGATAAATCCGGCGAAGGAGGGTAAGGAGGCTGTGGCGATGATGGGATGCAGGCGGGTGGTGGTGTGTGTGGCGGAGAGGGATCCGATGAGGGAGAGGGGGAGGGTGTATTGGGAGATGTTGAGAGGGAGTGGGTGGAGAGGGGAGGCGGAGATTGTGGAGACGAAAGGGGAGGGGCATGTGTTTCATTTGGAGAAGAAGACGGAGGGGGATGAGAGTGTTCGGCAATTGATGGATGTGTTGGTCAGGTTTTTTAGGAAGGATCCATTGCCCGAAGACTCTGTTTCTGATTGCATCCTCTCTTCTTTATCTTCATAGCGATTTCTGTGCATTTTTTGGGAAATGAGGGCGCTTGAGGAAATATTAGGTCAGGTCTCCCGATCATAATGCTGGAGAAAATATTAGGCCAGATTTCTGGATTATTCGTAGTTCAATAAAGAGACATCACATGTAAAGTAGACTCATCATAATATACTGTGATTAGTCTTGACCTAATGTTAAATAATACAATAGAGGAGGAGCTCATGGTTAGTGGGAAATTAGTTAAAAGTGATGATTATAATTCTTTAAGGAAAATAATAACTTGTAAATGTTAAGCTAAACCCGCGAACCGCTACCGCCCCCGCCCCTTGTTTCGCGAAGCGAAGCTTCGATTCGCTTCCTGCCTCTTCAGTCGCGAACCGTAAGCGCCAACCGCTCCCTCTTGTTCACGATAAAAGGCATCGGCTCTCCTTCGGTGGACGACACAGTCTTTTGTGTTCTTCTTCGGTTTCCTTCGGATAGAGGAAGGTTTTCTCATAATATAGAAAGGAAAGTGCAAGTAGTGTGTGCTTGCTTGGTAGAAGGAAGAAGAAAGAAGAATAAGATTATTCTCGCTTGGCTTTTTCTTGGTGGCTTGTGGCAGAAGAGAAATTATGTTTATTTCGCATAGAAGTTTATCTTCTTAGGTGTATCTCGGTATAAAGTTTCTTCGGTATATCTCGGTATAAAGTTTTTTCGGTGTATCTCAGTGTATAGAGAGAATAACATAAAGAGAAGAAGAGAGAGCAACGAAGTGAGAGATTCCTCTTGTAAATTCCTCAAGTAACAAAATTCTCTGCAACTCCGTAGGCATAGACAATTTGTCGAACCACGTAAATCTGTGTGTTAAACTGTGTTACTATTTTCTGGTGTGAATTTTCTCGTTCCATTTTTTGTTTCGTTGAAGATAATTCTCTTATTTTATTTCTATATATATAGCACAACAACTGGTATATCTCACAACAATAAATATTGTATCTCATGAAAATTATTATTTGTGGATGATTTTATGTCAGGACGACGACGGTCTGAATGCGGTCACATGAACATATATAGTAGAGTGGCTCATATAAATGTCGTCCGGATATACGGTCTCCACACACAATAATTTCTTTTGCCCAAAAATTATGGCATGCAGATCATCACACGTTTGGATGAAAATCCAGATGCAATCACACAATTACGTATCAGACGGTGGCATATTCGAATAATCGTCTAGACAGAGGTCTCTGCGCGCAAAAATTTCTCTTATGTCATGTGAAGATAAGTTCATTCAGAAGCGTTTATTGTTGCTGTTCAATTTTTCTACGTTTTTGTTAGCGGCTGTATGTTCTGTGAAGGTGCTGTTATTTTAGGCTGGAATTAAGCAAAAAACATCGACAAACAGAATTTTGGGGATTAAAGTCCTTTTATATCCAGAATTTATTAAGTCTCACAATTTAAGCAATTTAACATTTTTTTTTAAATTTCTGCTCTTATAAATTTATTTTCTGAAAGAAATACCTAAATAATTTTAAAAAATTAGAAAGATTTAATAGTTATGATGGTTAATAGCTTTCAAGATCTCGTCCTCTCGGAATTTGCCAAATTTGAATTTACAGGCTTTATCAAATTGTAGTTGTAGCGTTTGAGCTCAACAATTTTGTGTCCTCTGCTGAAATGAGTAGTGCATAACGAAAAGAAATTAACCCAAATTCTGTTGATTTTTTTCTAATTTTATTAAGAATAATAGTTATATTAACGATAATTATAGGTTAATTTACCATCTCCTTTCTCCCCTCTCCTCATTTTAGGCCAGGTTCACATTTTTGTATCCATACATTTTTTTTAGGAGAGAATATTACCTACCGAATCTTGGTATAACAGTTATACAGGAAATAGGCACGTAAGAATTTTGTCTTTTCTAGTTACTATTTCTCTTGTTCTTCCCATTATTTTAAGCTCTTCCAAGCTTCCTAAAGGCCCACTTCATTTTGGTTTTATTCAACTTTTTCGGCTTTTGTTTTCAGACAAATTTTATGGATTGTTAGTGGATTCCTATTGACTAAAAAAGTTTTCAAGGAGCGCATGAATATTGACATAATTTTTAGATCTTAAAATAAAGAAGCACACGCCAATCAAAAAATGATGGGGCTTTCGCACACATTTTAACACCTAACTTTCATTTTTATATTAGTACCACCCCAATCTTCTATCACATAAAAATATTACTATTTTAACATAAAAAAATGACATACATTTTTGCATAAATAAAGTGGCATGTTTTTAAAAATTGAAATTTAGATGGTACATATGTAAATACATAAGAACTGAGTGATGTGCATGTAAACCTTAGAAAAATAAAATAATTCTGCTCGTGTATGAACTGCTAAAATCACTTGTAGAAGAGCTTGAAAAAAGATAAAAGAAAAGAGTTGATGAGACATTGAATCTGTAGAGAAGAAAAAAAGAGCGTTGAGCGAGAGAGAGAGATTGACATGTAGATGGGAGAAAAAAATTATATATGCATGTGTGTATAAAATCAATCGAGTAGATACATTACTTCAAAGAGAATTAGCCAGGCTTGCCACTGAGGAATTCCTAGTGGAATTTCTGATAATGACTGAAAAAATATAGTTAATAATATAATTAGTCTTTACTTAAAAAAAATAAAACTTAAAAAAATTCAAGTATTTTTAAAAATAAAATTTTTACTAAAAAACTAAACATATTTTTATAATAAAAATAAAAAACAATAAAGAAAAAATAAAAAAATAAATTAAATCCCAAATAAGCCCTTAGTATTTTTTTTTTTAATTTATAATATAGAAAATTTAGTAATTTTGCCTAGTACTTCAAAAAATTAAACAATTAAAATAATTTGCCCCTCCTAAGAAAGTAGTTAAATATATGGAGCCGAGTTGTTTGCATGGTAGAAGACACATGAAGAGAAACATTTCCCACATGATTATCAAAATGCTATTCATCAAATTACACCACTATTACCACTAAAAAAATAGAGTTTGCATAGATTTACATAGGCATTTAATTAAATACATTTTATAATGTTGACCTGCAACCTTTACATAAGCAAAATAACTACAGAATCCAGGCAGGAAGCGTGAAAAGCAAATGCAATATGCAAGTTCTCCTAGTACTCACAAATATCAAAATGACAATTTTTTCTCAAGAATTCATCAGTGTAAAAGAGATTTAATAATGTAAATAATTCCTGGAGAAGGAGGCCATCCCTTATTGGCTCAACATCAACCTATACAAAAAGAAACACTTACTGAACAGCAAGCCTTTGAAGATGGTTGAGGAAGACCTCAAAACTAACGTCGTCCGTGAATATGACATCTCCACCAGATGCGAGTTGAGTATCGGAATTATACG
Source organism: Phalaenopsis hybrid cultivar (assembly GCA_002079205.1). Lineage (NCBI taxonomy): Eukaryota > Viridiplantae > Streptophyta > Magnoliopsida > Asparagales > Orchidaceae > Phalaenopsis > Phalaenopsis hybrid cultivar. The sequence continues at coordinate 11,201 of JXCR01140481.1, forward strand.
TGACCGAAGGGTTGAGTTTAGCCAGTAGGAATCGAGCCTGCTCAAGCCCAAAAGACCAGAAATCATTCTATAAGTTGCGTAGGTCACTGATTATATTCAGCAAATATTGGGTGATTTTGAATGAGGAAGTTCATGGATAAAACTAGATTTTTAAAAGTTCGTAAACATGCATCATCATATTATCATTATTTTTTCACATGCTGGATGAATGATGGAATAATTACAGATATTAACAATCATATTTACTTGTTGTATTGTAGATCGCAATTAATTTGTGATAATCAAGGATTATATTGAAAAATGTGTTATTCTGAAATTAAATTGGCGATACACAAATAGTTGAATGATCATCTTGGGATTTATTTCTATAATTGGCTTTTTTTTTTATTTTGAGGAGCGGGGAGATAACTGTATTTGTAAGCCAATAACTTTGTGTAATTAGGTGTAGAACCATTAATCATGCTCCAGACACATGCAAACATATATATAATTACATGCTTAAAATTAAACATTGACGCACTGTTCTATGGTTCCTAGAAGATGTTTGAAAATCGGATCTAGTGGTGAGGTGTTGTAAAAATTAAAAAGATGAAGAGAATATGTGAAGTTTGTGTGATTCGGAAGGCAAAAGAAAAATGGCGGCTGCTGTCCAAGGACAAAGGCAGTAGAAAATGCAGCCAAATAGTGACATCGGCAAGCACAAACGAGGACGATCCAACATCTAGTCCCAAACAAGTTACAAGCCAGCCACTTGCATGAGGCAAAGGATAAAGCAATCTTTAAGAGTTGAAACCAGAGAAACAATATCTAAATTGCAAAAACCAAAGCAAAAGTCCCCCCAAAAAAATTAATTGATATTTAAAATGTTCCCGAGCAAAATAACCCTAATTCTATTCCTCATAAAGTAAAAAATGGGGCCCATAAATGCCGCTACTGAACCTTCACGAGACTGGATTCTTTCCCAATCCCAATCCCGCTTGCATGGTGATCGCCGGGACCGCTCCCGCATCAATTGGCATTATACACATGGCNACATCCTCTCTGCTTCTTCTTCATAGCGATTTCTGTGCATTTTTCTGCTTCTTCTTCATAGCGAATTTTGTGCATGTTTTGGGAAATGAGAGCGTTTGAGGAAATATTGGGTCAGGAAGAAAATATTAGGTCATGATTCCGGATTATTCATAATTTAATAAATAGGCATCACCTGTAAAATAGGCCCATTATAATACAATGTGATTAGTCTTGACCTAATGTTGAATACTACGATAGAGGAGTAGCTCATGGTTAGTGGGAAATTAATAAAAACTGATGATTATAATTTTTTAAGGAAAATAATAACTTGTAAATGTTAAGCTAAACCCGCGAACCGCTACCGTCCCCGCCCCTTGTTTCGGCTTCGGTTAGAAAAAAATATTACATGCAG
>JXCR01140481.1:26602-37031 GCA_002079205.1 Phalaenopsis hybrid cultivar
CCCCCCCCCCCAGCCACACATTTTTTTATATAGATTATGAACCGTAAATGATACAAACTGGTTAATAATCTTGGCTTTCAAGTGAGATTTACAGTAAGATTCAAACATCAAAGATGTTTCAAATTTTTAATAGCCTCAGTCATTTTTTTTTTATTTTTGATTTGGAGAGTGTATGAACTAACAAACGAATACTTCCTGATGCCTTTTAAAATTTCAGTAAGTATTTCAGAAAATCCTTGATCATTTCTTTCACTAAAAAAAAATGAATGCAGATTTTCAACATCTTCAGCACATCTTACAAAGTTTAAAGTATATGCAAAGCAAACATTTAATTCATGCAAGAAAACCTCTTAATGCAAATCAATAGCAACTTCAAAACAAGCCCTGAGAAAAATCCGGCAGCACTTCCCCACCAATTTTTTGGTAAAAAAAAAAACCCCCAAATCCCTCCCTAAGAGAGGCTTTTATAACCAAGAAAAAAGGAGAAAGTTTTCCTATACTTATATGTGGTGAACTAAACACAAGGAGCCATCATCTAAATCGTAGCAAGGGGCGACAAGGAGCAGACGATAAGATTGCGATAGGGGATGGCGCAGGCGTGCGATGGGAANATAAAACTGATCTCATATCTTCCATAGTTTAAATGAAAGAGCACTACACCTCAAGTCATGTATCTATCCCGAAAGATAAACACAAGACTTGAGGGTGAAACTCAATCAAATAAACTTAGAAATACATGACATCTATTTGGTCTGCGAAAACTATTTTATTTATAAGCCGATAAGTTCTCCTATTTAATATGAAAAATTAAATTGAGTTTATATTAAGCTGGGTTCGGAAAAGTTTCCTATAAAAACAAACTCTTATAGTTAATTACATCTTAGATAACCGAAGTCAACTAAGAAAACCTTAATAAAAATCAAGGGACATTATCTTCAAGAATGTCAAAGGAATAAGACTTTTCAACTAGATCGGACAAAAGGGTGTGAAAAGGGAAAGAATCAAATTTGGAACATTTTATTTTAGAATCCAAAGAAAGAAGAACTAGGGGATGTCACTGATCATGAGGAGAATCTCGGTGACTTCCCAAACTATTCTAGTATTTGACTTCAGTCTAGAGAAGAAATATTTAAGTGTTTCATCCTGTCAATTTTATTAATCACGGCTAACATTTTTGTGAAACGATTACACAAATAACCTAGAAAATGTTAGGGCTTATATTGTGTAGCAGAGCTATACAAAAGCCTAAAGATAAGCTGAGGATTTATGTCGCACTAGGTGGACAACTTCGAAGTCTTATGACTTGGTTGTTTAATTCTAAAGAAAAGAATGTTTAGCTGGTGTAGACATGTTTTGCTGTTGAAGATGACTGTGCTGCCCACAATGCTAGCTCCAAGCTCCTCATCGTAGCACCTTTAAGTTTGATGTTAATTTTAAGTATACATGCGATTGTTGAGTCAACAATCTGCTGTCGGGTACCTCCTATAAAATCAACTATTGGTCTCCTACTCTAAGGTATAGTGTGTAAAAGAAACAAGAACAGGTATAACAAAGGAAAGCAATGACCGCATAATGTGTTCAAGAGCTGTAAAACATGCAGATAGGAAAGCAGTAGAATGTACAGTAGACAAGAACAGTAAAGTGTGTTGTAAAGTGAGACGTTGTAGATGTAAAACAAATCTGTATACTTAGGAGGTCTGCTGCTCCTTTTAAGTGTGATTGGTGTAGCAAGTATAAGTGTAGCGACAGAATTTAAGAAACGAACTAGCATGCATTGCATAAGTAAAAGTGAGTAACAAGAGAAACACCACCTGGAAAACTCGAGAAGAACAACAAACGCAACTCAAAGAAAGTCAACGAAAACACGAGAAGATCCTGAAAAAAAAAGACCACGAGTAATTTACCAAAAGTCCCAATAAAATCACACCAAAAACCCGAAGAGAAAAAACTGCAAGCATTCGGGTCGGGACTAGACTTAGATACTATATATATATATATATATATATATATATATATATATATATATATATATATATATATATATACANAGAATTATACGTGACTGAAGGGTTGAGTTTCGCCAGTAGGAATCGAGCCTGCTCAAGCCCAAAAGACCAGAAATCATTCTATAAGCTGCGTAGGTCACTGATTATTTTCAGCAAATATTGGGTGATTTTGAATGAGGAAGTTCATGGATAAAACTAGATTTTTAAAAGTTCGTCAACATGCCATCATCATATTATCATTATTTTTTCACATGCTCGATGAATGATGGAATAATTACAGATATTAACAATCATATTTACTTGTTGTATTGTAGATCGCAATTAATGTTGTGATAATGAAGGATTATATTGAAAAATGTGTTATTCTGTAATTAAATTGGCCACACAAATAGTTGAATGATTATCTTGGGATTTATTTCTATAATTAGTTTTTTTTTTATTTTGAGGAGCGGGGAGATAACTGTATTTGTAAGCCAATAACTTTGTGTAATTAGGTGTAGAACCATTAATCATGCTCCAGACACATGCCAACATATATATAGTTACATGCTTAAAATTAAACCATTCTTTAAGTATTAGCAGCTTGCGTCCATTAGGGACTAAAGGTAAGTATCCAAAAGAAAAAGAAGAATGCAAAACAAAACATATCGGAAATAAAATAACCTGTGAGCCATATTGATCGCAAATGACTAAACGAGGAACAGGAAACCGTTCTTTAATTATCCCCTCAGCATCATCACGAGGTGCTTCCAACAATTGAGCAAATGTCTACAAAGATATACCATGATCCTTGCAATAAGAATATATGAAAGATGCTTTTTTTTATTTAAAAAAAAAGAAATTTACCAGCAAATCATGCCTAAAAAATAAAAAATGAAAAAAATGCACTAGGTATTTACCAACAGTTGAAGAGAATACCTTGATCGAGTAAAAAGAAAAATATTAAGCACAATCGATATGGCGATGAGATAAATTATAGAACTAGTAAATGTTGCATAATTTGACTAACAAAATTCTGAACTATAACTTCCCCAAGATGATTCTAGTCAATTCAATATCTCGGATTGCATCTCTACAAACTCGAAAATAAGGTATATAACTTCAGCAAAATTCTGTAATCGAAGAGACCCTAGAGCTTATCCATAAGGCATGAGCAATGGTGAAAATAATCACTGCTAGCTGAGAAGAAGTAATAATCTTCCAGCTGATTGATTTATGTGTGAGCCCTAAAAACCTAATGGCAGTATTAATGCTTAACAATAAGAGCAATATCAAGATACTCTTTTAGGGCCATTTACATACATACCACACAATTCATATGCAATTACATATCTAACACCTAAAGATTCATATTTACATGCATACCACTCAATTTATCAACACCCCATCAAAAAATCCAACATCACTATCTTTTTAAAAGTCAAATACACTTTTTCATGCATACGATTATGCAACAAGGTGTTATAAGTGTAAATATCAAACTTTAAGTTCTAGTTATGTAAATACATACAAATGGTGTCGTATGCATGTAAATTTTCCTTTATATTAATAGTCGGGCCTAAATCAAGCCATAATGCATGCAGAAAATATAGGCATTTTTTTAGGCATGTCAATTTCTATGTCAATATATATCATTAGCAGTTCAGTTAATATGCATTGCTGTGCAAACAAGAGGCAAGAAAATACTAAAGTTGCTGAAGCTAACTAAGACCAAGAAACTCCTGCACCTGGTTCTAAAATGAAATTTAGGGAAGATTTACACACATACCACTCAATTCCTATATATTTACATATTTAACACCTAAATTTCAATTTTTATGTATATGCCGCGTTATCTATACATGAAAAGGTGTATTTCACTATTTACAAGTTAGAATAGTGGCATGGTATGGATGTGATATAAAATAATTGGGTGGTCTAAATGTAAAAAAGCAAAGTATAAATATTATATATCTAAATACATCAGAATTGGATGGTACGTATGTAAATGCTCCTAAGTTTAAATTAAATGGTATGGCAATAAATATCACCTCATGTCCTGCTTGATTGTGGTAGCCAGCAATCCGCCATTGTGCAATGCTCGTTCCATGGAAAACTACAACAGTGAAATATGCATCCAAAAGTAGAATCCTATCAGCAGCAATGGCCGTTACATCCAATAGAACTGGTTCAGGAGCAGAATGAAAGGAGTAGGATATCAAAGAGGGCTGAATCATCACAACAGAGTTGGATACACTCTCTCTATTCAGGATCATTCTATAATAAGCAGTTTCATCTGGACTGTTATTGAAAACCTGCAAGATTATTTAGGCGGTTTAGAAGAATAACATTGACTAAAGTGCAAATTGAATTTTGGAATATCCTTAAAAAAGTAACTACATTCAAATAAATAATTCTGAAAAGTATAAATAGCATACCTGGACAAACTGAGACCTTCTCAGATTAAACATAAATTGAGGGAATATTGAGATGCGTGGAGATAGGCTGAAAGAAGATGGGCTATCTTTCTGATAGTCTCCAAATTTGGAACACAGGCGAATCAAAGACCTATCCAGCCATCTAATAGGGTCAAAATCAGCCTGCAATAGCAAGTTTCATCTTTAATTCCTTTCCCACAGAAGTGATAATTAAGTTAAAAAAAAGGATGAATATTCACATATATTAAGGTAAACAGACACCATACCTCTAGAACAGTTTACTAATTTTGGTTGTTATAATAACTTGGTATTGTTTATGTTTTTCATCTTTTCAACACAAAAAGAAGCAAAAAAGAATTCAGAGTTTTCATTGATTGTTTGCAGGGCCAGCACAAAATTTCCAGTAAATTACAACAGAAAAATTTCCTTTATATGTAACATAAGATCCATGAATTTTTTAATAGCTTTTTTAAGCAGAAGTTTGAATACTTCTGAAAGAGAATGATGGCTGGGTATTGTAAGGATTTGTCCGGTGGAATGTGCTCATGATATTATGTGGAAGCATGAAAAGCTATGCTTTCTAGGCTTGGCCGATAGCAACAAGTGGAACCTCTAATTCCATCAATAAAAAGCGGATACATATGATTACTTAAAATGCCCACCAACGAACCAAAGGACCCACAATAATGGATTGAAGACCTCACCGAACATTTTCAGAAATTTGCCCATCTAATAACTTCAGAAAAAACTTGAAACATGTACAAAAAAGTTTTATTTGAACTAATGGTCATGGTCACATGGCACTAGTATTTATAAAGCATTATATACATATAACCTAAACTCATACAGGAAGTGGTCAGCCGATGCAATAAAAGTAAGCTTGTTGAGTACTCTAAAATGTAATATTTACTTTCCTCGAAGAGAATGGATGGTCATAACATATTTGGAGAGAGGGCTGCCCAAAATAAAGGATATGATGCATAACAAAAAAGTTTTTAGCCTATTTGGAAGAAGAGAAGCGCTAGAAAATAAGCACATGTTGATTGGATTGATGAGAGGTGGTTGACTGTTCAAGTATAGGATGGAACTCAACCATCCATTGTGTCCGAATACTTAAATATCATGCAATTAATCATCATGCCCTAGCATAACATTGGATTCTTGTGCTAAAACATCTCCAAATCTTTGAGAATTCTACTTCACAAAGTCAGAAACATTGTAGTCATCATAAGAATTGAAGAAGATGTGCTTGAATCAACAATAACCGAAAAAAAGTTACTACTGGAGAAGGCGTGATCAACATGAATGAATGAAGACCCTTGCAAGGTCGTAGCTTAAACATATTTGCTATTTGCTATTGTTTAGCAGCATTAAAGGAGAGAAAATAGCAATGAAGAACTTGATAGACATTTTTAGATTTAAGAGGAGCACAAGTTGTTTTTGGTTTAGGTGGAATTCTAAGTGTTGGGATGAGGGCAGGTGTAATGGGTAAAGAAATACTTTTAGGCAAGGGAGGTCCTGCTTTAGTCTTGAGGAAGCATAAGAGTAGTTTCACCACACAAAGTAGAACTAGTTAGCCACCAAGCCATCAAAACGAGAAAATTTTCTCTAAATTTTGATCAACAAACAGATATCATTATGCATTTATTTTTAGAAGTTTATATGAATCAAATGAATGAAATAAATTTTAATAATGCTAATAAAGCACAAATCTTGATGCAATCCACAAGTTAGAAACTTTCAAAAATAAATTTAGTGCCCTCCGTCTGTTTATTCCAGCAAACTTATAGCCATACTAAGTGTCTAAACCACATGAACCTAACAACACTAAAAACAATTTGATCCAAGTTCAAATGAGTCCAAATCAAACACTAGAAGCAGAAGTTTTGAAGCATTAAATGAAGAGCTAAATGACCTCCGAATTTGACCCGCATATAGTCGAATCGAGCGGCTCAACAAGAAGCATTCAATGAAGTTAAGAATATTTGATGTTGAGATTAGAAAGATAATTAAATGTAAAAATAAATTTATAATCAAAGGAGTCAAAACTAACAGTTTGTCGGCACTATTTTGGTTGTAGTGTTGCCCGTTGAAAGCTGTCGACCGCCGGAATCGAAATCCCGCGCCCGCTTCGGAAAGACATTTTAATTTACATATATATATTTAAAAAAAATATATGAAATCAAACTGATCTCATATCTTCCATAGTTTAAATGAAAGAACACTACACCTTAAGTCATGTATCTATCTCGAAAGATAAACACAAGACTTGAGTGTGAGACTCAATCAAATAAACTAAGAAATGCATAATATCTGTTTGGTCTGCGAAAATCATTTTATTTATAAACCGCAAGTTCTCCTATTTAATATGAAAAATTAAATTGAGTTTATATTAAACTGGGTTCGGAAAAGTTTCCTATAAAGACAAACTCTTACAGTTAATTAAATCTTAGATAACCGAAGTCAACTAAGAAAAACTTAATAAAAATCAAGGAACATTATCTTCAAGAATGTCAAAGGAATAAGACTTTTCAACTAGATCGGACAAAAGGGTGTGAAAAGAGAATGACTCAAATTTGAAACATTTTATTTTATAATCCAAAGAAAGAAGAACTAGGGGATGTCACAGATCATGAGGAGAATCTCGGTGACTTCCCAAACTATCCTACTATTTAACTTCAGTCCAGAGGAGAAATATTTAAGTGTTTTATCCTGCCAATTTTATTAATAAGGGCTAACATTCCTGTGAAACGATCATACAAATAACCTGGAAGATGTTAGGGTTTAAGTCGTAACGAACGACAACCTCGGAATCCTAAAGCGAGTTAGGGCTTATATTGTGTAGCGGAGCTATACAAAAGCCTAAAGATAAGCTGAGGATGTATGTCGCACTAAGAGGACAACTTCAAAGTCTTATGGCTTGATTGTTTAATTCTAAAGAAAAGAAAGTTTAGCTGGTGTAGACATGTTTTGTGTTGAAGATGATTGTGTTGCCCACAATGCTAGCTCCAAGCTCCTCATCGTAACACCTTCGAGTTCGATGTTAATTTTAAGTATACATGCAATTGTTGAGTCAACAATCTGCTGTCGAGTACCTCTTATAAAATCAACTACTAGTCTCCTACTCTAAGGTATAATGTGTAAAAGAAACAGTAACAGGTATAGCAAAGGAAAACAATGACCGCATAAAGTGTATAAGAGCTGTAAAACATGCAGATAGGAAAGCAGTAGAATGTACAGTAGACAAGAACATAAAGTGTGTTATAAAGTGAGACGTTGTAGATGTAAAACAAACTTGTATACTTATGAGGTCTGCTGCTCCTTTTAAGTGTGATTGGTGTAGCAAGTATAAGTGTAGCGACAAAATTTAAGAAACGAACTAGCATGCATTGCATAAGTAAAAGTAAGCAACAAGAGAAACACGACCTGAAAAACTCGAGAAGAACAACAAATGCAACTCAAAGAAAGTCAACGAAAACACGGGAAGATCCTAAAAAAAAGACTACGAGTAATTTACCAAAAGTCCCAATAAAATCACACCAAAAACCCGAAGAGAGAAAACCACAAGCACTCGGGTCAGGGCTAGGCTTAGATACTATATATATATACTCGAGGGACGTCGAAGACTACTATCAGTTACCCGAATGTATTGAGCTCGTCACTCAACTAGAAGGGTGTCCTACTAAACCTAACTTAGGAGGGTGTTCCTTAGCCCGGTACCGATAATCGACAAGTGGACAAACGAGTTACAATACATTTAAAATTTATATTTCAGCGTGCACATGGATTTCAGACATACAAAAGAAAGTTGTATTAATTTCGTAATAAAAATACTTTTATAAATATTGTATTTGTTCTTATCAGTTTTGAAAATTATGATTGTCCACGAGTCGATCACGCCGTCGGGCATAAGACTGCCTACAATCTAAGAAGGTACGGGTCCCCCGCTAGTCTTGTGTCGGTGAATGATATCATTATCCTATGGTTCTCAGGGTCTCTGTATTGGGTCGTGCTGTCGTAGGATGAAATATCATTCCGCTCTACCACCGGTGTGCCTTTGACATCACCGCCCTAAGCCCCAAAATAAAACCGACATGCTTGCGGCATTGATTGATGATTTCATATATAGAAAAAGGCTATATATGCGCATTTATGTATCGGGTATAAGTACCGAAAACCTAAACCAAGAAACAAAGAAAACAAACCGAAAAATAAGAAAATGAAAAAGAAAGAAACTAACCCACATCCAAAACCGATTCAGGAGAGAAGAGTCAAACGGGCAGAAGGGTTAGCCTAAAACATCCGACTGGAGGGACTCTCTCGAATGGGTAAAGAGGTGGGGCACAATCCCCCAGGCTAATCATGAAACATCCTTAAAAGGCACAAATTAGAAACTTCCAAATCAATCCCGAATTTTGCCAAATATCAAAAGATCCTTCCTCTTTTTCTTCTCTCATTTTCTTTTTATTGCAACCAATTTGGCCCACAGAATTGGGCCTCGAAACATTTCCAAACACCTGAGAAATTATTCCTCGAAAGGGGCATTCATCTCTTCCAAACAATTAAAAATTAAAATATTTCAATTTACGAACATCAAAACATTTAATTTCACCTCGAACTAAAAGTTTCCAATGCTAATACGAACCCAACATCATCTAAAAATCCCATATAGGTGCTCACGGTCAGGGCAACAAGGAACCACCATACAGGTGCACAAAAGAACCAACTAACATGGGTAAGGAGGCTCTCGGCTAGGNTAACTAAAAGTTTCCAATGCCAATATGAACCCAACATCATCTAAAAATCCCATATAGGTGCTCACGGTTAGGGCAACAAGGAACCACCATACAGGTGCACAAAAGAACCAACTAACATGGGTAAGGAGGCTCTCGGCTAGGGGCAGCAAGGGAGCAAACCAAACCCCACAAGTGGCCCAAACAACCAAGCCACCACAAAAGAATCTCGAGCCCAGCAAGGCTAAAACTGCAGCCACCGCAAGGCCAAACCGAGCCACAATAGGGCCAAAACCGAGTTACAACAAGGCTAGAACCAAGCCACTACAAGGTCCAAAACCGCAGCCACCACAAGGCCAAAACCGAGCGACAACAAGGCTAGAACCAAGCCACAACAAGGCTAGAACCAAGCCACTGCAAGGCCAAAACCGCAGCCACCATCAGACCAAAACCGAGCTACAACAAGGCCAAAACCGAGCCATCACATTGCTAGAACCAAGCCACTACAAGGCCAAAACCGCAGCCACCACAAGAAGGCCGAAACCGAGCTATAACAAAGCCAAAACCGAGCCACAACAAGGCTAGAACCAAGCCACTATAAGGCCAAAACCGCAACCACCACAAGACCAAAACCGAGCTACAACAAGGCTAGAACCAAGCCACTACAAGGCCAAAACCGCAACCACTACAAGGCCGAAACCGAGCTCCACAAGACCAAAACCGAGCAACAACAAGGCTAAAACCACGACCCAAAATATCATTAAAACAGGTTAGAAACTGCAGCCACATTAAAAACTTAGAATGAATATTTCTACCTTGTTTCCCACCATAAGAACAAGTGACAAAATCTTGCCTACGAGAAAAGAGAAATTTATATACAAATATTTGTATACAAATCATACAATTATTATATATTTACATACCAAACACCTAAAAAAGTTTAGCAATCTCATGCAAAGTCCTCAAAACTTTAGACAAATATGTTATTGCCATATATTTCAATGCATAGGATCATCAATAAGAATTGATTGATATGATTATAATACTTGCAAGAATGTCGTATCTGTATGCAGCAAGATCAGGTCGAACCTCATCCTTGGTCGAGCTAAATCAAACATATGCAAAGGCTAAGCCAACCTACAACTTTAAGTTGAGCAGCAATTTTTAGCACGCCCCAAACCATGCCTTAGGATTTAATGGAATGAGAATAACACATTCAGGGGCAATTCCAAGAGACGCAGTTTAGAAGGATTCACATCGCCAGACAAGAAAT
>JXCR01140481.1:46913-62208 GCA_002079205.1 Phalaenopsis hybrid cultivar
ATATATATATATATATATATTAAAAAAGCCCAAGGGCAATTATATTAAAGAGAAAAAAATTACAGATAGGTTGTATGAACGGACCCGAATAGGCACCCAACCCACACGGTACAACACACAAAAAAGGAAAACCAAAAAGGAGATGGTATATAAAAGATCAATCGGGACAACCCAATTAATTTATGTCTCTGTCTGCCTCTAGTTCTCGGAATGGAACCAACTAACAAATTGGTGAGATGCGTACCATTGCCTGAAGTAATCAAAGTATCATCCATTAAATTCCTTCGCTCAAATAGATCTCAATTCTTTTTCTTCCTCTTAGAAGTGTAAATCTGTCATTCCTCATCCGAATATTGTTACTCATTCGAATGAGGTGGTAGAGTTGTAGTAAAAGAATTGCCAACAGTTGTACGCACAATAGGTTCTAGTGAATGTGAAGTATGAGTTGTCGCATTTACACCTGATACTTCATGAAGATGGGGAGCTGCAAGGTTCTTCTGATGATCAATCTGAACACTGTCCTTTGTAGGTAAGGATCCCTCAGTACTATTTTCAATAGGGTTTGAAAGTGTAGGTTGTCCAGTAATGTCATCCAGCATCACATCAATCGCAGAAACGGTATTGTTAGGGGGGGTCTGCAGGGTAATTAAATCAGAGACCAAATCTTGTCTTGTGGTAGTTTTCTCTCCAGGTGGAACAGATATGTCTAGAGCAGTGGGGTTAGACTCATCTTTATTCATTCGATCTTTAGATTTCAAATTAGAATGAAGCTTATGACATTTATCAAGGGTATACCCAAACATCTTACAATGAGAACAATAAGGAGGTTTATGTTCCATGATGATTTGATGCCAATATCCATTGAGTTACGCCCAACCACACTTTAGTAATATCATGTAAAGTAATATCTATTTTCACAAGTATTCTGGCCACAGAAGACCTTGTTAAGTTGAAAGTGGGTAGATCTAGCTTCATAAGGTCCCCAAGTATGACCCCAATAAAGTAAAAAACCTACGGATAAAAAAAGTGCAGCTTGAGACCAGGTAAACTAGACCATACAGGCACAGTAGGAGATCCATGATTAGAATCAAAATCAGAAGACCACTTGAGTAACTTAATTGACTTGCCTAAAATATTAAGATATCTTCATGAAGAAAATCCAAGTGTAGTATTCAGCCAAGGTTAATTGAATCAACACATGTTTCTCATTCATGAGCCTCACTTTTCACTTTCCTGCTAGTCTGAGGTCATCAAAAACTTTTCTGATAACTTCCATAGGTGGGTGCCCCCATTGAAATTTTTCAATAAGAGCGAGCTTAAATTTCTTGGTCAGGGATGAAATTTCTAATTCAGAGAAAAAAAGTATTGTTTTCAACTTTTCCTACTTGCATTCTTAACAAAGAGGCAGTCACTTGTAGCACCACAACAGCCCTTATAACTTGAGAGGAAGACAACCACCAACTCCACCTGAGGATTACCCACCACATGGGCAAAGGAGGCTTTATCAAGTTCAACCGAAGAAGAAGGAAGCGTCATCAGAGCAGGGAAATCCTATTGCTAGAAGATCTCAATAGAATTGTTGTCTACGTAGTCCCAATAACTTGGAAAGCAGACGTCGGCGTCTAACAGAAAGACGCAGACGCGATCAGAAGCTGTCGGGCAAGAAGAAGCGAAAGTCGATGTTGAAACAAAGGAAGGACGACGCAGACGTGAACGGTAGACGTCATCGAAATGAGACGCATACAAAACCGTCGGCGTCGAAGGATGCGAGCCGAAAAAGCAGAAAGTGACGAGTGGAAGCAGAGAGTCTATGACAAAGACGAGGTGCGAGCCTTTTCCTTCGAGCAACAGAATCATAGGCAACAGAAATCACCATTCGAAACCCTAGCAGAACTCTCGACCGCCATTATGAGGAGTGGAAGAAGAATCGAATGAGTTTAAATAAAATATGTTTAATAATTAATGAAAAAATAACAGTTTATTAAAATAATAAATTAATTAAATATCATATTTATGTTGGGTTTTTAATTTAAGAGAATCAACGTCAAGGCAAATTCAATAAAAAATTAATTGATATCGAGGTGAGTACTCATTCTTTTAATCTATGATAATATTTTGATTTTTCTTCACTCTGTTGTATTACTAGATAAGCTTATTTTGAATTATATGTTCTTTTTTTTCTTGGTCACGTTGTAATGAATATTTGTAACTACATATTATCATGCATTAATGTATGTTATATTAAATTGAATATAATGAACACATGANCAAAAATTAATTGATATCGAGGTGAGTACTCATAGTTTTAATCTATGATAATATTTTGATTTTTCTTCACTCTGTTGTATTACTAGATAAGTCTTATTTTGAATAATATGTTCTTTTATTTCTTGGTCACGTTGTTATGAATATTTGTAACTACATATTATCATGCATTAATGTATGTTATATTAAATTGAATATAATGAACACATGAATGATACATTTATATTGATTGCTTGTATATACATAAGTAATTATGATGTAGTTACCCCTTTATGGTACTAGTGAAAGAACACTAAGGTACCCGTGCAAGTATATGGAAAAGGATATTGAAATTGAATTTTTAGATGACACACTTTTGATGGTTGTACAGATATACTATGATATTGATATATTATTGATATAGTAAGATTTTTTGAATAACATCAAATATTTTTATTGATTTATTAAAAGCTTGACTGACATACATATTGCTTCATTTACTCTTATATTTCTGTGGTTTATGAGTATGAGTAATCACTGGCTTATTTAGCTCACAATTAGTTTTAACTAATTTTTCAGGTTAATTTAAGTGATTAAAAGATGAACGATTGATGAAAAAACGTTTATTAAAGACATGTACAACTGATGACGAGATAAAATTTAAATATACTGCTTTAATTAAGTTAAGTTAATTAATGGTTTTTTTCTTCTGTTAATAGCAAGTTATAAAAAATGAACATCGAAAATTTAATTCACATCGTCCGACTTTTTGTTCCCATCTTTGTTAATTCCAAATCCCGAGTCGGGTCGTGACACTAGTTATGCTCCAAACATGATGGATTTTCCAATTTTGCACAATAGCAAACTTTCAATTTTCCTCTTGAGTAAAATTATGACTTCCAGTTATTTGCATACTGAAAATGGATAATATAGCATGTCACAATAGTTTAGTTAAATTAGTAATGGATTTCTCTTCTAGTAGTTTTTATCTTTCTTTATCTTAATTTTCATAGGCAATATAATCATTTGTCGGATATTTTAATTAGCCTTGTCTAGGATCTCCTGTTATAAATAGTCCCAAGAGTCATGTAATAATTAATAAATAGATGCAGGCTGTAGGATAATAAATAAAAATGAAACTTTGTATGGCTTCTGTCTCCTACGTAATGCTAAATATCACTTCTTAAGTTATGTTCCAGGCTTCTTCTGCCCTCATCATCCTTTTCAACAATCGAAGCATTCTGCAAATTTTCCCTTTATGTGTAACTCCACATTACAGCTCTTAATCAAAACCAAAGTATAAAGTTTTATAATCATATTTTGCATCAATGTTTCACAATGTATCACATTCTTGCTATTTAAAGTTATCCAAACCAGTCTTGAAATTCACAGGAATCACATATACCATGAAAAATATATACACTAAAAATATTCATCTAATCCAAGGACATTTTTTTGGGTTGTCCATGAAGTATTTGTATCCAAACGAGCATGTTACCTCTATTCTTCTACAACAAAGCTTTGTCAAGAACTGTTATCTGAAAGCACAAACTTGCCTGTATACTGCCAGAACCAGCAATCCATCTTCTCGAGAGAGTAGTAGTACGTAACCTCATACGGCCATTTTGATGCTGGTAACTGCAGCAT
The DNA here is from genome assembly GCA_002079205.1 of Phalaenopsis hybrid cultivar. NCBI lineage: Eukaryota > Viridiplantae > Streptophyta > Magnoliopsida > Asparagales > Orchidaceae > Phalaenopsis > Phalaenopsis hybrid cultivar. The sequence goes on from JXCR01140481.1 coordinate 50,805, forward strand.
CATGCCTTTAGTCTGTCAAATTTTGACTAAGGTTTGAAGCAATATACAGCTTCAAAAAAAATAATAAATAAAGGATTTTTACATGCACGGCACTTGAAACATTAGAATTTACAAATATCAGACTCAATTCGTTCTATTTACAAATGCAACACCTAATCTCCTTACAAACCCCAAAAATAACACTCTGTTATCTCCCGTCTCTTTCCTTTCGTCTCTTTCACTAAAAAAGAAAACAGGAAGGTTTTATGTGCTTTGATGCTGTACTTCAGGAAAGAGGAGATGCAAGAAGAATTACTCATGGCGGGCAGAGAATGAAAGAGAGAGTGATTTGAAAGTAAAACAAGCTCAGGAGATTTCAATTTACCGATTATATTAAAGGTGTTTAATGTCACATTAGATTCAATAAGGCCACAGGAATTTGGAAAAAATAGGAACGAAATTTACAGAAAATGCAAATCAAAATCTACTTGGTCAACAATGAAACTAATAATTATCAAATCGTTCGCTTAGAGTCATTCCAGTATGTCAACTTTGATTTAATTTTGAATTTAAATATTAAACCAATATACAAAGAAAGCATGGCAGAAATAGAAAATGCAGCGCAGCAAAAAAAAAAACACAAAGGTTGGGTGATAGGAAAATTTTTTCCAAGGAGTTCAAACAGAGGGAAGGTCGATTTGGGGTGGAGAGAATGTGTTTCTATGGAGGAGAGCTTGATATTGAAAGAGGTGTCGTTTTAACGGACTGGAGCACACTGTACCACTCTGCAGGTTTTTTAGTACAGGGGGTAACGGAAAAAATGGGAAGAAAAAGGAGTGCTATTTTGGGGTTATAAAAGAGATTTAGGTTTTATATTTGTAATTAGAATAATATGGGTATGATATATGTAAATTCTAATGTTTCGAGTGCCTTGCAGGTAAAAACCCTAAAAAATAAATGTCACTTTTACAATAAGAAGGAAAACATACTATGTTAAGAACTGAAAGTAGAATTGGCTGTTTGTGGATTGCCCAACTGCATCAGGCCCATCTTTCCTTGCTATGTCAAATATTATACATAAACATGTTTTTTTGTCAAGGCCACACATTTTCCAGGCACTTGTGTTTCCCTGACCGACCACTGTTTCAGAGCATAAAGGACCTTTCTGTATAAAGCCAAAGTAGAGAGAAGCGTCAAAATATAAATAATGAAATGTTCTATAGACCCATTTATCTGCCAACTTACCTTCTCAAGTGAAGCACAGGGACCAAGAACGCCTTGAATTTTTACATCTTTTGAGCAATTAACTTCAAAAACACCACTGCAGATATGTTAAAATTTACAGGAAACTTCTTACTCATGATAAACTATAACAAGAGAAATGCTCGTTGGCACCAAGAAGAATGCCAAGTAACATAACTGAAAGAAGGAAATAATCCATTGCTCTCTTGACAATAGGCCACTGGTTAGAAGGGGGCCCGCATTTTCCTCCAAAATTGCGGCTCCAACCTCCAATAGTTCAAAGGCAAGATGGTAAAAAGCAAGAATAGACGTTCTAAGTGATATGCATTGGCTCTCTTAGAGTAACTACTAATAACAAATTGAGACAATCATAACGGTTGAAATTTTCCAAACATAAACAGGAAAACTAGCATAAATATTGTAAGGGATAAATCAACGCGACTATTCAGATGTGGTTGGCCGCTTTGATCCCAGAGTTTTGCAAAGCTCCAAATTAGCCCTCCGCCAATTGAAAATTGATCATGGCTGGTCCCTTGAAGACTAATTTAGGATCAATTTTATCCCATGTAGTACAAACACTTCTAAAAATGTGGTGTAACCGTGTTGGCACGTATCACAACCAACCACTTGCCCGACACACCCCAACACTTCAAAATATATATTTGAATTTTTTTTCAGGCACGAACACTTCCGGGACAAACCACAACACTGCATCAGACATGAGTTTAACTCTCTCTAGCATTTGTCAAATTTGAGCATCAAAGATACATCCAATATTCGTCATAACCGAGCATTAGGAATTCTCTCTTTGTAATCATAGGATTTTTTTTTTTAATTTTAGTAAATAAGTTTGGTTATAAGTTGGATGTCTCATTTGAAACATATTATATCAAATTATAAAAATTAATTTTTATAAACATGAAGTTTTATAATATAAATTAAATTTATGAAGTTAAATTGTATTCTTGCATAATTTGTGTTTTGAATGGAAAAATATATTTTTTATATTAATAATTAATTAAATATAAAAATGTGTCAATGATGTGTCGTGTCCTATTTTTCTTTACTTTTATCATGTCTGTCCTGCCTGTATCCCTATATCCATGTCCGTACTTCATAGATTTTGTCTAATTGAGAGACTAAATAGAGATCATTTTTGTGCCAGAGATCATTTTGGATCAATTTTCAATAGAATGGGGGTTATANTTGTCATGTTTGTCGTGCCTGTATCCCTATATCCATGTCCGTACTTCATAGATTTTGTCCAATCGAGAGACTAAATAGAGATCATTTTTGTGCCAGAGATCATTTTGGATCAATTTTCAATAGAATGGGGGCTATATTGGAGCACTACAAAATTTTAGAATTAAATTGACCACATATGAATAGACGGAGAGTAATTTTGGGATTTAATTCAATATTGTGGGATCTAATTCAATATTGTAAAGTTATGAGGTAATTCGGCATCAAGTCAAAAGAAACTTCATTAAATCAAAACTAACATAAAACAAAGATTTAGATAAATTTAGATAAGAATGGGAATCACTTGTGTCCACTAATTAGATAAAAACTGTGCTTATTGTATTTCGATTTAGTAACCAAAAAATCACTATAACCAATATCATAACCCCAGCTATGTAGTATATATTTGTCCATCAAAAGCCATCACATCAAAAGCTACAAGCATGACTAGAATAACATTCACCAAAATCAATATCATAACCCCAATTATCTAGTATTTCAATAATGATTAGCATCACAGAGTTAATTGTATGATTTAATTCTTGCTAATCTTTACTATGAGAGCTTCTTTGATCTGATTTGTGTATAGGCTGTTCTGTGGTGGAATTTTTTGTTTATTTTTTTATCACTAAGGAAATCAAATACAAGAGATTTTCTTTGCAAAATCCTGTCATTTTCGCATTCTCAAATGTCAAGTATTTAGCTTCGGTGAAGATAAAATGTTAATTTTTTAATATAAAAATTTTGTTAGAGGTAACCTGACTAGCAGAAAAATAAGAACCAAATTATCATACAGAACAATAACCCATTCTGCATGCAAAATATTATGGTAATTTTAGAGGGAGTTCGATCTTCCACACAACCTGTAGTTTTGATCAGGATATCATCTACATTAATAGCAATTTTATGTTCCGCAAAAAAGCCAAACATAATGAGTTTGACTGTGTTTATGTATGATAATTTGACCTGTTGACCATCAAAAGATATTATCACTCATCATATACACAATTCAATTAAGTGGCTAATATTTTTACAAAAGAGTTAGACCTCCTACATTAGGATTATGTAATAAACCAGAGCTAGTTGATAATATATGTCAAACTTGAGGGGAAATATTATTTTAGAAAATACTAAGAAAGGATACTTAAATATATTTAGTTACTTTTGGATATTTACTTAGTTATATCTTCGTTTTTTATTATTTTACTACATGTAGAGGGGACCTCTATTGAATTTTTTAATATAAAAATTTTGTTAGAGGTAATCTGACCAGCAGAAAAATAAGAAACAAATTATCATGCAGAACGACAACCCATTTTGCATGCAAAATATTATGGTAACATTATTTTAGAGGGAGTTCGATCTTCCAATTCACACCTCTAGTTTCGGTCAGGATATCATCTACATTAATAGCAATTTTATGTTCCGCAAAAAAGCCAAACATAATGAGTTTGACTGTCATTTCAATCAGCATGTTGAACCATCAAAAGATATTATCACTCATCATATACACAATTCAACAAGTGGATAATATTTTTACAAAAGAGTTAGACCTCCTACATTAGGATTGCGTAATAAACCAGAGCTAGTTGATAATATATGCCCAACTTGAGGGGAAATATTATTTTAGAAAATACTAAGAAAGGATACTTAAATATATTTAGTTACTTTTGGATATTTACTTAGTTATATCTTCGTTTTTTATTATTTTACTACATGTAGAGGGGACCTCTATTGAATTTTTTAATATAAAAATTTTGTTAGAGGTAATCTGACCAGCAGAAAAATAAGAAACAAATTATCATGCAGAACGACAACCCATTTTGCATGCAAAATATTATGGTAACATTATTTTAGAGGGAGTTCGATCTTCCAATTCACACCTCTAGTTTCGGTCAGGATATCATCTACATTAATAGCAATTTTATGTTCCGCAAAAAAGCCAAACATAATGAGTTTGACTGTCATTTCAATCAGCATGTTGAACCATCAAAAGATATTATCACTCATCATATACACAATTCAACAAGTGGATAATATTTTTACAAAAGAGTTAGACCTCCTACATTAGGATTGCGTAATAAACCAGAGCTAGTTGATAATATATGCCCAACTTGAGGGGAAATATTATTTTAGAAAATACTAAGAAAGGATACTTAAATATATTTAGTTACTTTTGCATATTTACTTAGTCATATCTTCGTTTTGATTATTTTACTAAATGTAGAGGGGGAACTCTATTGAATAAGATAAGAAAAACTCTCCTTTAACAAAGTCACTTCCCATGCATGAAAACAAATGAAAATATGAATCTAAAGATAAATTCTTACTTGAATGATAATCCAAGATCATTGTCATTTGCCTGAAAAATCCGCTTCAATGAATCTTTAAAAACAGAATGACCAAAACTCTCTGCAAGCACAACTATTCCACCACTTCTTTCAACAGCAACTTTAAGTTCCGCAACCCCCACCTGGGAAATACAAAACAGCCATCACGTCTCACAATCTAGTTGCCTAGACTTAGTCACTGACCATAAAAAAAAAGGGTACAAATGCAACCAAACAAGTGGAGTAAATATTACAATAACTCATAAAATTCATTAGACAAGTTGATAACAATGCAAATTCAACACTTTAAATGATGTAAATCATTCCCCCCTCCTTCAATGATCGGGTCTACAATATAGACTGAAATATAAGTATTTATAATGCATGAATCTTGGCAAATGGAAATTTCCCTACACATTAAATCCAGCAGGATGGACAGGCTTGTATAAGAAAGTTCCTTTCTTTAATATGAAGGGGTTTGGCTTTTAGACTTTTCCATAGATTCAAATTTCTTTTCAAAGGCAAGATAGTGCTGAAAAAAGTTAACTGACGTACTTTCGAACAAAAATGACAAATCTAGGTTTCCCCCTAAACAACCGCATATAGTTTATAAAAACAAGCACCTATGGTTTGCTAGAGATTTCATCCTTCCCACAATATTCCAATTAACCAAATGTACTAAGAACTACAACCACAACCCCTTGGGAAACTGGCAGTTGGTGGCCAAGCAAAAAAATCTTGGAAGATCATTACAAAAACCCACTAAAAAAAGTCAGCCTTAAACCTTAAAAAAAGGAAATATTTCTTGTTTGCACTTTAGCAAATTGATCAAGTTTTCTCGAGACAGACTTCAGGGTAGCCTGCCAAAATGTAGCATTGTACGTGTACATTCTTGCACAAATATTTTAACCCAATCTACTGAATGGTATAAACCACAAGCCCAAAAGGTTTAAAAAAGGATAAAATAAATTAATTAGTTAATTAATCCACTGTTGTTCATAAGTCTCTTTAATAAAGACAAAAGAGGCTTCCTGAATATGGTCATCAGTGAAGATCCTTGGATGAACCCCTCCCACTTTCTCACCAGCCAGGCAGGCTAGACAGTTATTTGCTATCAATTATTTCACTGTTCGCAAGCTCATGCATAAAGAACACACCGGTTGACTTTCGCACCATCATCATACGCATAATTACAATAAATGAACTAGGAAACAAAACAGCTAATACAACATCATACTCAAAAAGACAAATTATTTGCATCCTGCAATTCCAACGAGAGTAAATCTTCAAATACCCTCATCATTGCGCATCACGGATCCATGATATTCTCTTCCTGTGTCCCATAAATTTCCGGCCATAATTTATGGGCATCTACAATTTGTAGGTTTCACGTAATTTGGCATTCAAAAATGTTTTCCTGGTTGCTTGTGATTTGCGCCCATTTTCCATGGTAGAGTTTGTGGTTGAGATGGTAGACTTAATTGCCGTACAAGTTGCTGAGACTTCTGGTTCCGATAATGAGTGGGTTTCACTTTCAGTATAAGCAACTTGTAAAGGAGTTCAAAGAGAATTTGTGATTATAAATATTGATTCAAACATGTAAAACATAAAATCAACTTGGTTTTGAATAAAATTCTAATTGGATGTGTTATTCATTGTATTTTAGGTAATCAACTTCTTGATCAAGTGGGAGGCTGAAGATATTTAGAAGAGATCATCTAGAGTGATGCGTGACTCTTATGTGGGTGACTTCCTTCCTTCAAGTAGTATTCCTTGCTCTAACACTTTGTATTGGATAGAAAGTACGATTAATTTTTGCTCAGGATTGATGCATGCTGGTTTTATACCGCAGCTTGCATTTCATCAGAATGCATGGCTTTCTTGGTTTTGAATTTCTCTTCATTATTTCTAGTAGAAGGCTATTGAATTTTCATCTAAATTAATTTGTTTGTATTATTGTTCTCTCCATGACTATGAGTCAGCAGCGTGCAAATTTTTGTTTATGTTGAATGACCTTAATATGTCTAACTAAAATATAAAGGAGGCATTTACATACATACCACCACCCAATTCCTCATATCTACCACTTAAACTTTACCTTTTACATTCATACCACCCAAATCTTTCATATCACATAAAAAATATCAATATTTTAACTTAAAAAAAGGTAAAATGGACCTTTCATGCATAGGTAAGATGGCATATATGTAAAAATTGCAGTTTAGGTATTAAATATAAAAATACATGGAAATTATGTGGTATGTACGTAAGCCTTCCAGTATAAAATGGTATCTTTAAGCTTAAATTCAAATGAAGTGCACTTTCTTATTATAGTATAGTAAAATGCTGATAAGCAAAATGCATGCAAGCAGTTAATCATATTAAAAAGGGATATTTATATATATACCACCCAAAACATTATTATTTACAAAATGATCACCAAAATCATTTTTTTAACAACTGAACCCATGAAATTATTCGTGTCATGATCAAACCAATGGCAATTTTAGAAAAATAAATATATGGATTAAAACTATATTCTGAATTTCAAGAGTGAGAATTTGAAAAAAAAAAATGCAAGAGGATGGCTGTTTTATAGATAACAATGTGTTGGTGCTATGTACATAAATGGCCCTAAAACCAACAGGCCAATCTCAATTCAAATACGAGGCAAAGTATTGAAATAAAATGCTGCAAAGAGAATTACAATTAACAAATCGAAGCCAACAAAGGAAAAAAATTATCAAATTACAAACCTGGTCAAGCGCACAAGCAAACAAATCTAGCACATGCCCTTGATGAACAAGTTGCTTTGAAAGCCCCTCATAGAATTTTACTGCTTTGCTGTAAAGTGGAGCACCACCTTTATCTAAGTCCTTGTGGGAACGAATTGGCTCAGATAAATTCTTTGAAACAATCTAAAAAAAGTCAAAATAAAGCCTTAAATTATAAAGAGGTTCCATAAGTAAAAACAGAAACAGATAAAAGAAACAAGAAACTTTAGTAACAATACACTACTTCAGCCCTTTATAAGCAAAAGATAAAGATAAAAATCCAGTTGAACCTACACGATTATGTAGATTGAAAAAGATACAATAAAGAAAGGAAAAAAAGATATTGGAGAGGTGCGGTAAAATGATTGCATTTGGATAAAACAACTAACAAATAGTTCCAATAAATCACTACCAAAAGTGTAAGAAAACGGTATTAGATAGGTGCGGTAAAATGATTGCATTTGGATAAAACAACTAACAAATAATTCCAATAAATCACTACCAAAAGTGTAAGAAAACCTAAAACAACATGTACTTCCGATAAAGCTCTACCACAGCATAAGAAAACCTCCACTGTGTTTTCATAAACAAATAGCACATAACAACAAAGTAAAAGGAACAAAGTAAAGCAAGCATGTCCCAATTTATATTTAAAAGATAGGCAACTATGCAACATACATAAAATCATCTTCAAAGAGCATTGTTATTTGATAGTTTAATCTAAATAAAAATTGGAATCTTTTAGTAAAGTTAAACTTATACTACCAAAACTTTTGTAATTTCCAAATATGAATTTCAAAGCGATATTTTTTATTACCACTTAGGTCAACTGATCAAAATCTAAAACAAAAGTCAATTGAACCAAGAAAATGGTTTCAGCAGAATAGCAAACATAGATAGGTACTACATCAGAAGTCCAATTAATCTCATGGTAAACATGAAATGAGTCAAACACGAAGTTCAAATCTCTTCGGTATTTGGCAAGGAGAAAAAAAAATGAGAAAATAGCGATCCATAAAGGTTAATTAAGTGGCCAACTAAAGAAGTAGATAGTAAGAATTGCCAACAGAACTCCGTAAATAGGGATTTGTTACCAAAATCTACTGAACTGGAATTGAACTTAAAAGTATTTCTTAATAAAGGATATAGGGGTACCCATGAATCCAAAAATAGATGACAGGGATAATTCTGCTGAATGTAAATCCAGCTAGAATGGAAAAAACTGACAAAATAGAACAAGTGAAATAATTAGAATGAATTGTGGCATAATATTCTCAACATAGGCAAAAGTTTAATTGAAAAGTAGCGTAAAAGTGCAAAAGAAGAGTATCTACGTCACTGGCGAATATAACAAGGAATAAGACATTTCCTGAGAATTGCAAGAAAATATAGAAAAATGGTAGTAAACTCAAGTTCTGGCAAAAACCAGGCACAATGCATAATACAATACGATAAGTTCTAGATGTGTTAAAGAGTACTCGTGTCACTTCATTCTCAACTAATCAATGAAATGTCAACAAACCTCATCCCCTATTTGACTAAAACAATAAGATTTGCATTATATAATAGTCAACTTAGTAGGAAAATGAACTCATACACAAAACTCAAACAGTCTTTGCAAAGCATCCAGAATGAGTGACATGGTTCACAATAGTCTATGGCCTCCCGTACCATAAGTATGGCAATAGAAAAAAATGTGATATTCCCTCACAGATTCTATAGAAATTGAGTCAACTCACCATGCCAGGTCCCTCTGTTGATGGACCACCAACAAAAGCCATAATTCTTGCACCAGAACCAGGAACACAAACCCCTAATAAACTTGCTGCTACACTTAAGGCTGCACTTGTACACCTTGTTGCCCGTTGATCTGCAGGAACTGGCCAAGGATCTTTTTGAAGCTCCTCCAAAACCTATATATATTCCAATTCAATAAATAAATAAATAAACATTATTATACCTAAACATGTAATGAATAATCAGATTAAACTAAAATCTTATCAAGTTAGACAGCAAGTAATAGTGAATAATCGAGTATAAATATCATAAAGCCATCAGAAAGAAAACAGCTACTGAAACAAACAATGTAGCTGCATTTAATGATAATGGAGTAAAAGTCAATGATATTCAATATTGGGAGTAGTTCGATACGCTTAACATTTTTGGCGATTTCATTCACCAATTTAAGTTATAAGACTATGCAAAGAACAGGAACTTTTTTCCCAGCTTAGAATTATATGAGAATAAGGGGTTGTCTGGCAAAGGATTTAAGTTGGATTTAATTTAAATCTTGCTAGACAGCAAAAAGAAACTTTTGAATCTAAGATTTAGTAAATCCTAGTGTTTCACAATTCCTTCACAGTTTTGCCTAAAATCCTGGATTTACTAAATCCCACTATTGGCAGGATTTAGTAAATCTGGATTTATAGTCTTTACTAAATCCGTTACCAGACACCCCGTAAATGGGTTTCATTTCGCGTCACTAAGGGTATCTGGACGAACAGCCATATATGTAGAGCATGAAATCTGAAGAAACATACATTTTGTGCATTCTAAAATGCCATTCCTCATAAATAAATATAAAACAATTGAAACTTAACTGAATTAAGTACAAATTCACACTCTGAAGCAGGCAAAAGAAACCTCGCAATGCTTGCAGCTGAGAGTCCATCTCTGGCGCCAGCAATCACTCCCACTGCTGGCTTTGGCTTACCAGCAAAGAAGGTCATCTGATCAAGAATTTCATCCTTACTAATCTCCTTCAATCCCNGGGACGTCGAAGACTACTATCAGTCACCCGAATGAATAGAGTCTGCCACTCAACTAGAAGGGTGTCCTACTAAACCTAACTTAGGAGGGTGTTCCTTAGCCCGGTACCGGTAATCGACAAGTGGACAAATGAGTTACAATACATTTAAAATTTATATTTCAGCGTGCACATGAATTTCAAACATACAAAAGAAAGTTGTATTAATTTTGTAGTAAAAATACTTTTATAAATATTGTATCTATTTTTATCAGTTTTGAAAGATATGATTGTCCACGAGTCGATCATGCCGTCGGGCGTAAGACCACCTACAACCTAAGAAGGTACGGGTCCCCAGCTAGTCTTGTGTCGGTGAATGATATTATCATCCTATGGTTCTCAGGGTCCCTGTATTGAGTTCTGATGTCGTATGATGGAATATCATTCCGCTCTACCACCGCTGTGCCTTTGACATCACCGCCCTAAGCCCCAAAACAAAACCGAAATGCTTGCGACCTTGCTTGATGATTTCATATATAGCAAAAGACTATATTTGCGCACTTATGTATCGGGCATAAGCACCGAAAACCTAAAGCAATAAGCAAGAAAAATAAACCAAAAAATAAGAAAATGAAAAAGAAAGAAACTAACCCACATCCAAAACCGATTTAGGAGAGAAGAGTCAAAGGGGCAAGAGGGTTAGCCTAAAACATCCGACTGGCGGGACTCTCTCGAATGGGTAAAGAGGTGGGGCACACTCCCCCAGGCTAATCATGAAACATCCCCAAAAGGCACAAATTAGAAACTTCCAAATCAATCACGAATTTTGCCAAATATCAAAAGATCTTTCCTCTTTTTCTTCTCTCCTTTTCTTTTTATTGCAACCAATTTGGCCCACAGAATTGGGCCTCGAAACATTTCCAAACACCTGGAAAATTATTTCTCGAAAGGGGCATTCATCTCTTCCAAACAATTAAAAATTAAAATATTTCAATTTACGAACATCAAAACATTTAATTTCACCTCGAACTAAAAGTTTCCAATGCTAATACGAACCCAACATCATCTAAAAATCCCATATAGGTGCTCAC
>JXCR01140481.1:72197-149078 GCA_002079205.1 Phalaenopsis hybrid cultivar
AAGATTGTCTTTGTTCTCCTTCCATTGGTTATCGTTCTTTGACTTCTCCTGATTTGTGTTTGCTGCTAAGGCTGACCTATCCATAGTATGTGGTTCTAACATAACACTTCTCCGACTTTCTTCTGCTCAGATTAATGAGATCGTCTCGTCTAGAGACGGTGTATCCTCCTTGCCGAGGATTTGGATTCTAACATGATCAAATTCAGGATTCAATCCTGCCAAAAAATCATATATTCGATCATTCTCAATGAACTTCTTCTAGGTGGCAACATCATCAGGGCATTTCATTTCAATGACACGATAGTGATCCAGTCCCTGCCACAGATTTTGCAATAGAGTTGCATACTCTATGACAGATTTCTCCTTGTTTGGTTGCTCCGGTTTTTTCCTTAATTTCATACACAAGAGCAGCATCGCGAGCTTTCGAGTATGTGCGGTTGATATAGTCCCAAATTTCCTTTGCGGTGTTCAAGAACATGCAAGTGTCACTGATCGTTGGGTCCATAGAATCCCATAGCCAGAACATAATCATGGAATCCTCCTCTTCCCATGCTGTAGAGGCTGGATCCCTTTTTTCTGGTTCGGTTCCAAGTAGGTGATTAATCCTCCCTTTGCCTTTTAGGTATGTGCGGACAATTTGGGACCATTTGAGATAGTTTTTCCCATTGAACCTGTTGGATGCCCGAATATTCTGCAACTCTCCAATTTTCTGAATAACATTGTATTCTTGGACAATGATAAATTTTCTATTACTTGGACAGGGGTTATAGGAATGGAAGAGTTGAGATGTGGAAGTCATATGGTCAGTAGCACCGGAGTCAATGATCTAAGAGTTGGTATATAATTTGTTTAAAACATTCATGCAAACAGTTTTACTTGAAAGAGCTATCAAACATGCTCCAGAAGACTTCTCAAGAGATCCCAATAAGTTTCTCAATTTCTCAATTTCTTCACTGCTGAATCCCCCTATTGTTGATTTTTCCTCCATATTGGGTTGCTCTGCCATATGCGCTCGAGGCCTTTGTTTCTCCTCACGGTTGCCCCATTCTTGGCTTGGAGGTTTACCATTTAACTTCCAACACTTCTCCCTTGTATGCCTCGGTTTCTTGCAATAAGTACACCAAAGATTGTCTTTGTTCTCCTTTCCTTAGTTATCGTTCTTTGACTTCTCCTAATTTGTGTTTGCTGTTAAGGCTGACCCATCCATAGTATGTGGTTCTAGCATAACACTTCTCCGACTTTCTTCTGCTCGGATTATTGAGATTGTCTCTTCTAGAGACGGTGTATCCTCCCTGCAGAGGATTTGGATTTTAACATGATCAAATTCAGGATTCAATCATGCCAAAAAATCATATATTCAATCCTTCTCAATGAACTTCTTCAAGGTGACAGCATCATCAGGGCATTTCATCTCAATGACACGATAGTGATCCAGTTCCTGCCACAGATTCTGCAATAGAGTTGCATACTCTGTGACAGATTTGTCTTCTTGTTTGGTTGCTCCGGTTTTTTCCTTAATTTCATACACAAGGGCAGCATCGCGGGCTTTCGAGTATGTGCGATTGATATAGTCCCAAATTTCCTTTGCGGTGCTCAAGAACATGCAAGTGTCACTGATCGTTGGGTCCATAGAATCCCATAGCCAGGACATAATCATGGAATCCTCCCCTTCCCATGCTGTAGAGGCCGGATCCATTTTTTCTGTTTCGGTTCAAGTAGGTGATTAATCCTCCCTTTGCCTTTTAGGTACGTGCGGACAATTCGGGACTATTTGAGATAGTTCTTTCCATTGAACTTGTTGGATGCCCGAATATTCTGCAACTCTCCAATTTTCTGAATAACATTGTATTCTTCAGAATTGTTGGAATAGTTGGAGATAGTGGTTTCAGACATTGACATGATAGAGAGAAAAAAATTGCAGCAATTAAGGCTAGAATCAAGAATAGCAGCAATTAAGGCAGCTAATAAAAAGAATCAGCAACAAAGATCGCGAGATCTGCGGCACAGAATTGCAGCGGCAAAAAGCGGAAAAAGAATGCAAGCTCTGCAACGAGGCAAACAGCGCAAAGTGCGTCAAAGGACGATCTTCCTCTTGACAACGTGTGGCAGAGGAATGGAGAGCGGACGCGGACGCGAGAGGCTTCGGAACAAGATCGTCGGCTTCTCGACCCACCTTATGCGCCGGATTCAGCGTGGGCCAGTCCGTGGCAGCTCGCTGAAGCTGCAGGATGAGGAGCACGAGCGCCGAATGGTCTTCGTCCCCGAGGAATCCGACATCAAGGTCGAACACATCAAAGTTGTCTCTGATACCTTGTTGGAAATCAAAGAAATAATTTTTATTTTTCTTCTCTTTTGAATTGATCATACAAGGTATTATATCGGAGATAAAAAGGAGAAAAACTAGGAAACTATTTAACTAATTCCCTTAATTTAAGGGATTACAAATTTATTCTAATTCCATTAATTTAAGAGATTTACCAATTAATTCTAATTTCCTTAATTAAGAAAATTAGAATTAATTCTCACAACTTTATTTCCATCTCAGTCACATCTTGACATGAACCAATGAAATCTCCATTTGAGTCCTCTATGTACTGGTATTATCTAAACCCTATCATAGGACTAGTGGGTCTAGGGGATCATCTACATGAGTTCCCAAAGGATCAAGGGATGAAAGTTAATAAGTTTGAGTTTAGGGTTGTGAGTGAAAGTGAACAAAAGTAAGGGTATGCAAGTGAGTGAACTAGCTCCACACTAACAACCAGAGTCAACCTTAAGGCCAAGTAGTCCTATGGAGATGCCCCTTGAGCTCCCCCATATTGACCCCACCTACTAAGTGCTAGAGGTTATGACCAATATATGGAATTTCAAGTTGAGCAAAAAACAGTTTAGAGTTTCTAATTGTGAGGGTTCCTTTTTTAGCTATCTAGGAGTAGTCAACAGGAAAGTCTTATGACTAGACCCTAGGCTACTAAAGAGGAAAAACTAGACATCAACCAGAAGTGAGGTCAACATAGTCTAAAGAAATGTTTTGAAATTTTGGGCTAAATTTACTAAAATGCTCCTTCCAAAACCCTATATATAGAGTATCATTCTCAACGTTAAGGAGGAAGAAGCAAAAAATTAAGTCCATATAGTTAAAAAAAACATGAAGCTAAAAACTATCAATAATTGTCATCAATCACCACTAGTAATTGTTGTAGCCCAAATACAATCATATGATTATTGTAGCATGATTACGATCTTCCGATGATTAATGTCTAATCATTTTGACATGATTAACGTTGGTATTTATCAACCTGTGTTGAAACAACGACAGAAGAATAAGTGTTCATATTTTTGTAACGTCATATTCTCTAGTTAAACAGTAGAGTGGAACTTTGTAACTTCAAATATATTGCGGAATATCCCAACGAGTATAAGACCCCATGATTTTTTTTCCTTCTCAACTTTTATCACATATCACTGTCATTGTTAAATACCAAGCCCCAGATGTGAAATCTGAAGGGTTGCGTTAGGTTGTCGACAACCAACAAAAATTTTTTGCAGAAAAATCATTACATGAATCCTTTAAATCAATGTGGAAATGCTAGAGCATCTCCTATAAGCGACGCACTGTAAGACATGTATACAATGAAAATTGTAGAAGAGACACTACACCGGCGCCCGAGTATAGTGTCAAATAAACAAAGGTTCCTATATTATGAATGCATACATGCAAGAAAAATTAGTCAATGAAACTAAAATTAGGATAGGATCTTTAAATATAGGTACTCTCACATGTAAATTAATTAAATTAGTAGATATTATAGTTAATGAGAAGATAAATATCCTAGGCATTTAAGAAACTAAATGGGTTTGAGAAAATGCTAAAAAGATTGATAACTTAGGTTTTAAACTTTGGTATTCAGGTAGCAATTGCATTGGAAATGGTGTAGGTGTAATTAGAGATAAGAGTTTGAAAGATAATATTGTAAAAATCAATACACTTTGAGATAGAATTATAACCTTAAAGATTGTTGTTGATATTAAAATTTTTAATGTTATAAATGTTTATGCACCTCATGTAGGTTTAGATAAAGATTCAAAATAAAAATTTTGTAATGACTTAGAATAATAAATACAAATGGTATCTCTTGAAGAAAAATTTTTTATTAAAAAAGATTTAAATGAACATGTTGGTAGAGTGGTAGAAGATTTTAGAAATATTCATGGTAACTACGGTTTTTGAATGATTAATGAAGAATGTAGAACCATATTAAATTTTGCTTTAACTTATGACTGTTATTACTAACCCTTTATTTAAGAAAATAGATGAGCATATTATTACTTATAAGAATAGATCTAATAAAACACAAATTGATTATTTTCTTATGAGAATAAGAGATCAATGAGAACGTAAAGATTGTAAGGTCATTCCAAATGAAAATTTAAGTCTTCAACATGAATTATTAGTTCTAGATTTTAAGATAGTGTTGTAAGATAAAAAAAATTACAATAAAACATTGTCATAGAATCATATGAGGGACAAAAATTATTTTTAAGAGTAAACTTCAAGATTTTAATATTTGGAATGTTCATGAATAAGCTAATTTTATGTGAGATAAAGTAACAAAACACTATTAAACAAGTGACTACTTGGAGAGTCAAAGAGAAATTTTTTTATAAATAAAAATAGTTAATGGTCAAATAATAATTTGCAAGAAAAGACAAAATATAAGTTGTGTTATAAAGATTGGTTAAATGTAAAAACTTAGAGAACTGAAAAAAATATAAGGCGACTCCTAGGGAGTCTAAGAGAACAATTCATAACGTTAAAAATTCTGTTTATAGTGTTTTTTTATAATAGATTAGATACTGAAGAGAGTGAAAAATATATATATAAACTAGCTAAATAAANAAGGCTGTGATTTTGAAAATTTTAGGATAAAATTTATATTGCACAACTGAATATCCCAACCTACGAATGCAACAAGCAAACTAAAGAGATGTAAGTGAAAATGCGATCAGCAAGCAAACTAAAGAGATGTAATTGAAGATGCGATATAGTGACCAAATAGGAGAAAACATAGCAATGAGTGAGATCCATTGATGCAGATGCATATTAGCGAGACGAGAGCAATTCGAGCTAGGCCTTAAAAAGAACTCGTTGTTCACCAACCGGTTCAGCTGAACCAACCAGTTTAGCCCTCCTAAGCCTCGCGTCAGTCTGCCGGGTTTGGGAGCTTCAAATTTATTCGTCGGAGCTTTTGGTACCTCATAACTCGGCATCAAGTGACCTGATAGGTTGAACAAATAGGCATTGTCGTTCCAAAGTATATTATGATAGAATAGGTATTCATCCACTTTTGGCTCTCACGAATCAAGTATCGACCTATCCCAGTTGTAACCTGCTTCTTCCACTCCTCATACTCTGCTGAGTGCAATTGATAAACTAGTAAGTGAGGAGAAATCAACTTCAGGGTGAAATTTGTGGCAGATTGCACCACTTTCACTAAAAATTACTCAGGAGAAACCTCTTCTTTGCTAATAGGCCCCATTGAAGAATTTTCGTCCCCATTAAGCTCCTCAGGCCCATTACAAAGCTGGGATTCATCTCTCCTGTCTATAAATCTGATGATAGGTACTATGTTCAACTGAAAAATAACCTCGGAATAACTTCACGTAATATTCCCAACATGACATAAAATGACCCCACTTCTGACATGTTGGACATCCCTCCATAGAGGTAACTCAGGTGGGGGTATATCCATCTGAAAATTCCCTTTAAAGTCTGCATCTTCTTTTGCATCACTGTTTTTTTCTTCAACTGGAAGTTGGTCCTCTTGTTGTGTGTCATCACAGTTTTCAGTGTCTACGATATCATTGCTCAAATTTTCAATAACGCATTATTTTGTGAAACAGATTCAACATGGCCAAATTTGTGGCAATTGCAACACTTCCACCTGTTCTCCACTCTGACTTAACTTTTCATTTGATAGGGTCAGCTAGGATATTATCTTGGGTATAATCTGGTTGTAAGTGTTGCCTATAATCTGGCTGTCTAGCTGTAAGTGTTGCCTGCAAGACCTGGTGGTCGCAATGTGAAGTGGTCTCTCCACTTCTGAAGCTACAGTCTGAATCTTCTATCTATAGTAAGCCGGTAGGAACTATCACTTCATTTTTAGATTCTCCCGTTCCACAAGTGGGCTCTTCTCTCAGCCTCTTCTGATATTGGATTCCAAAGTATTGTGGTTGGTCTTCTACATCAGTAAAGTCCTCCCTATTGAAGGGATTCAAATTCTCGTCTTTGACTCCCCTTCGACTCTCCAGATCCCGATCGAAGGTAATCTCACATTGGAGTTCATCCTAATGTCCGCATGCCTCCGCTGAAGTTGACAGTTCTTTCGTTGTATCTCCTCTCGGGTAGGCTCGCGCATGCATCTCCTTAGTGGCATGGCTAGGGTTTAAGGTTAGGAGATGAAAAATGGTAAAAATAATTGGCTTAAGGTTGTTGGTTTTGAAAATCAGCAAGGTGGAATTAAGATTAGGGATATGTGGTAGTGGAAAGAGTATTTGGCGAAAGGAAAGAAAATTTTTGGGTTATGACGGATGCTAGGAAACCCTAGGATAGGACTATGGCAAGACTAGCTCTGATATCAAACGATACCAGAGTTAACCCAAACCACAATAAGAATATAAATATTATTGTTGGAATTGAAGCCGATTAAAACGATGACTCTTCAAAATAGGAATAAACGACAAACAAACACAACCCACACCCAAATGAAGGACGAAGTTGTTGGGTGGTGGGTATCTAGTCGGTAAAGGGCTGGTTAGAGGCTATCGGTACCGTGAGAAGGGGGAAGGATCGGCTAGCTGCCCTTGAAAACCGGTGTAATGACTTATGGAATGGTTGGTAGGCCTAGGGTCGCAATTGTTGGCTTACGAGATGGGGAGTAGCTTAGGGGGGATGAGGGTGTTAACGGCACACCAGACCCGTGGGAAAGGTTCACGGTTGCAGCAGCCTTGTGAGGAGAGGATCACGGCTTCAACAGGCAGGTGGGAGGCAAGAGCTGTAGCGTGGAGGCAAATCCCTTGGTAGCAAATAGTCTGCAACCAGGAATAAAGGGTGCAGCAATCAACAGAGACCTGGAGGCTTCAGTGGCACAGTAGGAAGGCCCTTTAGGGATTGGTAACTGGGCAGAAAAGGGGAGGGCGTTGACTGGAAACAGTGGAAGAGAAGTGGAATGCGAAGGGGAGCTGGGAGGAAAATCACCACCTTGGGAGAGGGATACACCACCACCCAATACGTTGGATAGAACCCCCAAAGAGAAAAACGCCAGCAGTTGTCCTGACAAAATTCTGAAACAAACCCACTAAAATTCTGAAACAAACCCACTAAAAATTAACGCTAAACACAACAAATAACTTATTATAATAGTAGATAGATAAAGCAGGAAGGGCCCCTCCCCTTGGGCAATAAAACCTGCCTCCCTTGGACCGGCTGATCCATGTAATAGTAGAGCTAAACTGGTTCAACTGAACCAGCCGGTTCAGCCCTCCTAAGTCTCACGTCAGTCAGCCTCAAGGACGATGCATTTAAGGTGCTAAGAAAAGCAATCATAGAAGAATTTAATCAACGTAGTGCACACATGACCTATACTAAAAAAAATTAGCATATTGACCAGAAAAGGCTGAAACATCAACCAAAGAAGGAGCTACTTAATCATAACCACCAACAGAATACAGAAAATTACAGAATATCTCATGTAGGAAAGGCAAGGCTCATAAGTAGAAGACTTTATGAGTCAGAACAAACAGTAAAGTACCTCTGTTTCCATTTTAAAAGAAACAAGCCGTGCCATNAAAAATTACAGAATATATCATGTAGAAAAGGCAAGGCTCATAAACAGAAGACTTTATGAGTCAGAACAAACAGTAAAGTACCTCTGTTTCCATTTTAAAAGAAACAAGCCGTGCCATGACTGCTGCAGCTGTTTCTTGATCAAATCCAGCCACCAAATCCTACAGTAATATACAGGTTTCCCAGAAAATGTATGAGATTACGCATTAATTTCTAAACACGAGAAAAATATTAAAGACATAAGAACCAATTACGAATTTAAAAATTGATAGCCATATAGCCACAGTAAAATTAAAATGTCAGTCGGACCAACATCTTGAAAAGCTTAGTCTCAAATATATATATTTGTGCTCGTGAATTCATTTTCTACGCTAGACCGTTTGTAAATTATAACAGCCTGTGATATTATAAAAACTTGATTGCACCACTAGGATCCACTTTTATACAAGTCGTATGTTCTATAAATAANTTATTTGTGCTTGTGAATTCATTTTCTACAATAGACCATGTTGTAAATTATAACAACCTGTGATATTATAAAAACTTGATTGCACCACTAGGATCCACTTTTATACAAGTCGTATGTTCTATAAATAAAATACAATTTTGCATCTGATGAATTGTTTGTGTCATCATGCCTTTTAATTAAAAACTCAAGAAAGCCAATACCGTTTTTGCATGGCACCAATAAGAGCATATCGAAAAAGGTAATTAATAATAAGGATTATAAGAAACCTCAGAACATAACATGAAGTCCTTATTAGGAGGAGAAATTTCTGAGAAATGTCATACCTAATATCCAATCCAACATCTAAAAATTTGAGGAATCACTCTGGTATACAAAAGGTGGGTGGGGATTTTTTAAGCGCAAAATAACTTTTTTTAGAGATGTTTGATTGCTTCATAAGATTATACATTTAGACGATCCTATGGTTATGCATTTACGGGAAGATGGTTCATTCATATCTCATTCTTCACGATATGTCATTTTTAACCCTTCTTCTCCTAGACAAGCTCCCAATAAAACATATTTCCCCGAAAAAATATTTTCTTTTTTTTTTTCTAGATGTGCTCCAACAAAGTATCTTCTTCTTTGGAACTAGTTAAATTTGTTTCTTTATTTTCTAGTTGTAATGGTACTGTTAAAATGGGGATGAGAAATGAATAATTGAGGAAGAGGACGCGAGGAGTCGGGTAAATGAACAATAGGGAGGGAGAGGAAGATGAATCGAGCAGTCGGGAAGCAGGAGAGGATANGATGTGCTCCAACAAAGTTTCTTCTTCTTTGGAACTAGTTAAATTTGTTTCTATATTTTCTAGTTGTAATGGTACTGTTACGGTGGGGATGAGAAACGAATGATTGAGGAAGAGGACGGGAGGAGTCGGGTAAATGAACAATAGGGAGGGAGAGGAAGATGAATCGAGCAGTCGGCAAGCGGGAGAGGATAAGAAGTCGGAAAATTTAAACGAGGCAATCGAAAACCAATAGACATGCAGTTCGTGCAGTGAAGGAGATGTAATGTGCTTCCTTACCCGAGGAAACGAANAAAAATTTAAACGAGGAGATCGAAAACCAATAGACATGCAGTTCGTGCAGTGAAGGAGATGTAATGTGCTTCCTTACCCGAGGAAACGAAGCAGCGGGACTCGTGCTCGAGGGCAGAAGAGGATCGTAGCTTTGCGTTGCTTTGTCAAGCCGAGTCGAAGAGGAAGACGATAGAGGAGCTTCCTTACATATGTAATGACTTCAATCGTGTCCTAGCCAAAAGTCGAAGAAGAGAAAAGAAAGGTGAAAGAGAGACAAGTTCTCTGTGGGAGGAACAAGCGCAGGCGGCTCTCGTGGGATCGAAGGGAGGAAGAAGCCCATGCATTGTTTTGGATTTGGCAAGGCAAGCAAAGCTAAAGTTAATAGTAATATATATATATATTAAAAAAGCCCAAAGGGCAATTATATTAAAGAGAAGTTACAGATAGGTTGTATGAGCGGACCCGAATAGGCACCCAACCCACACGATACAACACACACAAAAAAAGAAAGCCAAAAAAAGAGATGGTATATATAAGATCAATCGGGGCGACCCAATTTAGTTATGTCTCAGTCTGCCTCTAGTTCTCGGAAGGGAACCAGCTAACAAATTGGTGAGATGTGTACCATTGCCTGAAGTAATAAAAGTATCATCCATTAGATTCCTTAGCTCAAATAGATCTCAATTCTTTTTCTTCCTCTTGGAAGTGTAAACCTGTCATTCCTCATCCGAAGATTGTTACTCATTCGGATGAGGTGGTAGAGTTGTAGTAAAAGAATTGCCAACAGTTGTACCCACAAAAGGTTCTAGTGTATGTGAAGTATGAGTTGTTGCATTTACACCTGATACTTCATGAAGATGGGGAGCTGCAAGGTTCTTCTGATGATCAACCCGAACACTATCCTTTGTAGGTAAGGATCCTTCAGTACTGTTTTCAATAGGTTTTGAAAGTGTAGGTTGCCCAGTAATGTCATCCAGCATCACATCAATCGCACAAACAATATTGTCAGGGGGGTCCGCAGGATAATTAAATCAGAGACCAAATCTTGTCCCGTGGT
Organism: Phalaenopsis hybrid cultivar; assembly: GCA_002079205.1. NCBI lineage: Eukaryota > Viridiplantae > Streptophyta > Magnoliopsida > Asparagales > Orchidaceae > Phalaenopsis > Phalaenopsis hybrid cultivar. Next base: position 82,628 of record JXCR01140481.1, read on the forward strand.
AGTTTTCTCTCCAGGTGGAACAGATATGTCTAGAGTAGTGGGGTTAGACCCATCTTTATTCACTCGATCTTTAGATTTCAAATTAGAATGGAGCTTATGACATTTATCAAGGGTATATCCAAACATCTTACAATGAGAACAATAAGGACGTCTATGTTCCATGACGATTTGTTGCCAATATCCATTGAGTTGTGCCCAACCAAACTTTAGTAACATCAGGTAAAGTAATATTTATTTCCACAAGTATTCTGACCACAGAAGACCTTGTTAAGTTGAAAGTGGGTAGATCTAGTTTCATAGGGTCCAAAAGTATGACCCAAATAGAGTAAAAAACCTGATTATGAAAAAAGTACAGCTTGAGACCAGGTAGACTAGACCATACCAGCATAATAGGAGATCCATGATTAGGATCGGAATCAGGAGACCACTTGAGTAACTTAATTGACTTGCCTAAAATGTTAAGATATTTTCATGGAGAAAATCCGAGTGTAGTATTCAGCCAAGGTTAATTGAATCAATACATGTTTTTCATCCATGAGTCTCACTTTCCACTTTTCTGCTAGTCTGAGGTCATCAAAACCTTTTCTAATAACTTCCATAGGTGGGTGCCCCCATTAAAATTTTCCAATAAGAGCGAGCTTGAATTTCTTAGTCAGGGTTTAAATTTCTAATTCAGAGAAAAAAGTGTTGTTTTCAACTTTTCCTACTTGCATTCTTAACAAAGAGGCAGTTACTTGTACCACCACAACAGTCCTTATAACTTGAGAGGAAGACAACCACCGACTCCACCTGAGGATTACCCACCACGTGGGCAAAGGAGACTTTGTCAAGCTCAACCGAAGAAGAAGGAAGCGTCATAAGAGCAGGGAAATCCTATTGCTAGAATTGTTGTCTTTGTAGTCCCAAGAACTCGAAAAGCGGACGTCGACGTCTAACAGAAAGACGCAGATGCGATCAGAAGCTGTCGGGCAGGAAGAGGCGAAAGTCGACGTCGAAACAAAGGACGACGCAGACGTGAACGGTAGACGTCGTCGAAATGAGACGCATACAAAACCGTCGGCGTCGAAGAAGGATGCGAGCCGACGAAGCAGAAAGTGACGAGTGGAAGCGGAGAGTCTATGACAAAGGCGAGGTACGAGCCCTCTCCTTCGAGCAACAGAATCATAGGCGACGAAAATCACCATTTGAAACCCTAGCAGAACTCTTGACCGCCATTATATATANTTGGTCACGTTGTTATGAATATTTGTAACTACATATTATCATGCATTAATGTATGTTATATTAAATTGAATATAATGAACACATGAATGATACATTTATATTGATTGCTTGTATATACATAAGTAATTATGATGTAGTTACCTCTTTATGGTACTAGTGGAAGAACACTGAGGTACCCTTGCAAGTATATGGAAAAGGATATTGAAATTGAATTTTTAGATGACACACTTGTGATGGTTGTACAGATATACTATGATATTGATATGTTATTGATATAGTAAGGTTCTTTGAATAACATCAAATATTTTTATTGATTTATTAAAAGCTTGATTGACATACATATTATTTCATTTACTCTTATATTATTGCGGTTTATGAGTATGAGTATTCACTGGCTTATTTAGCTCACAATTAGTTTTAATTAATTTTTCATGCTAATTTAAGTGATTAAAAGATGAACGATTAATGAAAAAACGTTTATTAAAGACATGTACAACTGGTGACGAGATAAAATTTAAATATACTGCTTTAATTAAATTAATTAATGGTTTTTTTCTTCTGTTAATAGCAAGTTATAAAAAATGAACATCGAAAATTTAATTCACATCGTCCGACTTTTTGTTCCCATCTTTGTTAATTCTAAATCCCGATATGCTCCAAACATGATGGATTTTCCAATTTTGCACAATAGCAAACTTTCAATTTTCCTCTTGAGTAAAATTATGACTTCCAGTTATTTGCATACTGAAAATGGATAATATAGCATGTCACAATAGTTTAGTTAAATTAGTAATGGATTTCTCTTCTAGTAGTTTTTATCTTTCTTTATCTAATTTTCGTAGGCAATATAATCATTTGTCGCATATTTTAATTAGCCTTGTCTTGGATCTCCTGTTATAAATAGTCCCAAGAGTCACGTAATAATTAATAAATAGATGCAGGCTGTAGGATAATAAATAAAAATGAAACTTTGTATGGCTTCTGCCTCCTACGTAATGCTAAATATCACTTCTTAAGTTATGTTCCAGGCATCCTCTGCCCTCATCTTCCTTTTCAACTATCGAAGCATTCTGCAAATTGTCCCTTTATGTTTAACTCCACATTACAGCTCTTAATCAAAACCAAAGTATAAAGTTTTATAATCATAATTTGCATCAATGTTTCACAATGTATCACATTCGTGCTATTGAAAGTTGTCCAAACCAGTCTTGAAATTCCCAGGAATCACATATACCATGAAAAATATATACACTAAAAATATTCATCTAATCCAAGGACATTTTTTTGGGTTGTCCATGAAGTATTTGTATCCAAACGAGCATGTTACCTCTATTCTTCTACAACAAAGCTTTGTCAAGAACTGTTATCTGAAAGCACAAACTTGCCTGTATACTGCCAGAACCAGCAATCCATCTTCTCGAGAGAGTAGTAGTACGTAACCTCATACGGCCATTATGATGCTGGTAACTGCAGCATCATGCCTTTAGTCTGTCAAATTTTGACTAAGGTTTGAAGCAATATACAGCTTCAAAAAAATAAATAAATAAAGGATTTTTACATGCACGGCACTTGAAACATTAGAATTTACAAATATCAGACTCAATTCGTTCTATTTACAAATGCAACACCTAATCTCCTTACAAACCCCAAAAATAACACTCTGTTATCTCCCGTCTCTTTCCTTTCGTCTCTTTCACTAAAAAAGAAAACAGGAAGGTTTTATGTGCTTTGATGCTGTACTTCAGGAAAGAGGAGATGCAAGAAGAATTACTCATGGCGGGCAGAGAATGAAAGAGAGAGTGATTTGAAAGTAAAACAAGCTCAGGAGATTTCAATTTACCGATTATATTAAAGGTGTTTAATGTCACATTAGATTCAATAAGGCCACAGGAATTTGGAAAAAATAGGAACGAAATTTACAGAAAATGCAAATCAAAATCTACTTGGTCAACAATGAAACTAATAATTATCAAATCGTTCGCTTAGAGTCATTCCAGTATGTCAACTTTGATTTAATTTTGAATTTAAATATTAAACCAATATACAAAGAAAGCATGGCAGAAATAGAAAATGCANTGCAGAGAATGAAAGAGAGAGTGATTTGAAAGTAAAACAGACTCAGGAGATTTCAATTTACCGATTATATTAAAGGTGTTTAATGTCACATTAGATTCTATAAGGCCACAGGANTGTTCAATTTACAAATGCAACACCTAATCTCCTTACAAACCCCAAAAATAACACTCCGTTATCTCCCATCTCTTTTCTTTCATCTCTTTCACTAAAAAAGAAAACACGAAGGTTTTATGTGCTTTGATGCTGTACTTCAGGAAAGAGGAGATGCAAGAAGAATTACTCATGGCGTGCAGAGAATGAAAGAGAGAGTGATTTGAAAGTAAAACAGACTCAGGAGATTTCAATTTACCGATTATATTAAAGGTGTTTAATGTCACATTAGATTCAATAAGGCCACAGGAATTTGGAAAAAATAGGAACGAAATTTACAGAAAATGCAAATCAAAATCTACTTGGTAAAAAATGAAACTAATAATAATCAAATCATTCACTTAGAGTCATTCCAGTATGTTAACTTTGATTTAATTTTGAATTTAAATATTAAACCAATATACAAAGAAAGCATGGCAGAAATAGAAAATGCAGCGCAGCAAAAAAAAAAAAACAAAGGTTGGGTGATAGGAAAAATTTTTCCAAGGAGTTCAAACAGAGGGAAGGTCGATTTGGGGTGGAGAGAATGTGTTTCTATGGAGGAGAGCTTGATATTGAAAGAGGTGTCGTTTTAACGGACTGGAGCACACTGTACCACTCTGCAGGTTTTTTAGTACAGGGGGTAACGGAAAAAATGGGAAGAAAAAGGAGTGCTATTTTGGGGTTATAAAAGAGATTTAGGTGTTATATTTGTAATTAGAATAATATGGGTATGATATATGCAAATTCTAATGTTTCGAGTGCCTTGCAGGTAAAAACCCTAAAAAATAAATGTCACTTTTACAATAAGAAGGTAAACATACTATGTTAAGAACTGAAAGTAGAATTGGCTGTTTGTGGATTGCCCAACTGCATCAGGCCCATCTTTCCTTGCTATGTCAAATATTATGCATAAACATGTTTTTTTGTCAAGGCCACACATTTTCCAGGCACTTGTGTTTCCCTGACCGACCACTGTTTCAGAGCATAAAGGACCTTTCTGTATAAAGCCAAAGTAGAGAGAAGCGTCAAAATATAAATAATGAAATGTTCTATAGACCCATTTATCTGCCAACTTACCTTCTCAAGTGAAGCACAGGGACCAAGAACGCCTTGAATTTTTACATCTTTTGAGCAATTAACTTCAAAAACACCACTGCAGATATGTTAAAATTTACAGGAAACTTCTTACTCATGATAAACTATAACAAGAGAAATGCTCGTTGGCACCAAGAAGAATGCCAAGTAACATAACTGAAAGAAGGAAATAATCCATTGCTCTCTTGACAATAGGCCACTGGTTAGAAGGGGGCCCGCATTTTCCTCCAAAATTGCGGCTCCAACCTCCAATAGTTCAAAGGCAAGATGGTAAAAAGCAAGAATAGACGTTCTAAGTGATATGCATTGGCTCTCTTAGAGTAACTACTAATAACAAATTGAGACAATCATAAGAGTTGACATTTTCCAAACATAAAAAGGAAAACTAGCATAAATATTGTAAGGGATAAATCAACGTGACTATTCAGATGTGGTTGGCCACTTTGATCCCAGAGTTTTGCAAAGCTCCAAATTAGCCCCCCGACAATTGAAAATTGATTATGGCTGGTCCCTTGGTGACTAATTTGGGATCAATTTTATCCCATGTAGTACAAACACTTCTAAAAAAGTGGCGTAACCGTGTTGGCACGTATCACAACCAACCACTTGCCCAACACACCCCAACACTTCAAAAAATATATTTGAATTTTTTTTTCAAGCACGAACACTTCCGGAACAAACCACAACACTGCATCAGACATGAGTTTAACACTTTCAACAAAATGAAACACGACAACTAAAAAATTATAAATATATGTATATCCTTAATTATATCTCATGGTCAAAACCACCCCATCTCTCATCATGTTGAAGCTCTCTCTAGCATTTGTCAAATTCGAGCATCGAAAATACATCCAATATTCGTCATAACCGAGCATTAGTAATTCTCTCTTTGTAATCATAGGATTTTTTTTTTAATTTTAGTAAATAAGTTGGGTTATAAGTTGGATGTGTCATTTGAAACATATTATATCAAATTATAAAAATTAATTTTTATAAACATGAGGTTTTATAATATAAATTAAATTTATGAAGTTAAATTGTATTCTTGCATAATTTGTGTTTTGAATGGAAAAATNTACATGTAGAGGGGACCTCTATTGAATTTTTTAATATAAAAATTTTGTTAGAGGTAATCTGACCAGCAGAAAAATAAGAAACAAATTATCATGCAGAACGACAACCCATTTTGCATGCAAAATATTATGGTAACATTATTTTAGAGGGAGTTCGATCTTCCAATTCACACCTCTAGTTTCGGTCAGGATATCATCTACATTAATAGCAATTTTATGTTCCGCAAAAAAGCCAAACATAATGAGTTTGACTGTCATTTCAATCAGCATGTTGAACCATCAAAAGATATTATCACTCATCATATACACAATTCAACAAGTGGATAATATTTTTACAAAAGAGTTAGACCTCCTACATTAGGATTGCGTAATAAACCAGAGCTAGTTGATAATATATGCCCAACTTGAGGGGAAATATTATTTTAGAAAATACTAAGAAAGGATACTTAAATATATTTAGTTACTTTTGCATATTTACTTAGTCATATCTTCGTTTTGATTATTTTACTAAATGTAGAGGGGGAACTCTATTGAATAAGATAAGAAAAACTCTCCTTTAACAAAGTCACTTCCCATGCATGAAAACAAATGAAAATATGAATCTAAAGATAAATTCTTACTTGAATGATAATCCAAGATCATTGTCATTTGCCTGAAAAATCCGCTTCAATGAATCTTTAAAAACAGAATGACCAAAACTCTCTGCAAGCACAACTATTCCACCACTTCTTTCAACAGCAACTTTAAGTTCCGCAACCCCCACCTGGGAAATACAAAACAGCCATCACGTCTCACAATCTAGTTGCCTAGACTTAGTCACTGACCATAAAAAAAAGGTACAAATGCAAACAAACAAGTGGGGTAAATATTACAATAATTCATAAAATTCATTAGACAAGTTGATAATAATACAAATTCAACACTTCAAATGATCTAAATCATTCCCCCCTCCTTCAATGATCAGGTCTACAATATAGACTGAAATATAAGTATTTATAATGCATGAATCTTGGCAAATGGAAATTTCCCTACAAATTAAATCCAGCAGGATAGACAGGCTTGTACAAGAAAGTTCCTTTCTTTAATATGAAGGGGCTTGGCTTTTAGTCTTTTCCATAGATTCAAATTTATTTTCAAAGGCAAGATAGTACTGAAAAAAATTAACTGACGTACTTTCGAACAAAAATGACAAATCTAGGTTTCCCCCAAAACAACCGCATATAGTTTATGAAAACAAGCACCTGTGGTTTGCTAGAGATTTCATCCTTCCCACAATATTCCAATTAACCAAATGTAATAAGAACTACAAACACAACCTTGTAGACCCCTTGGGAAATGGGCGGTTGGTGGCTCCCAAGCAAAAAAATCTTGGAAGATCATTACAAAAACCCACTAAAAAAAGTCAGCCTCAAACCTTAAAAAAAGGAAATATTTCTTGTTTGCACTTTAGCAAATTGATCGAGTTTTCTCGAGACAGACTTCAGGGTAGCCTGCCAAAATGTAGCATTGTACGTGTACATCTTGCACAAATATTTTAGCCTAATCTACTGAATGGTATAAACCCCAAGCCCAAAAGGTTTAAAGAAAGGATAATATAAATTAATTAGTTAATTAATCCACAGTTGTTCATAAGTCTCTTTAATAAAGACAAAAGAGGCTTCCTGAATATGTCATCAGTGAAGATCCTTGGATGAACCCCTCCCACTTTCTCACCAGCCAGGCAGGCTAGACAGTTATTTGCAATCATTATTTCACTGTTCGCAAGCTCATGCGTAAAGAACACACCGGTTGACTTTCACACCATCATCATACGCATGATTACAATAAATGAACTAGGAAACAAAACAGCTAATACAACATCATACTCAAAAAGACAACTTATTTGCATCCTGCATTTCCAACGCGAGTAAATCTTGAAATACCCTCATCATTGTGCATCACGGATCCATGATATTCTCTTCCTGTGTCCCATAAATTTCCGGCCGTAANCTTTGCATCCTGCATTTCCAACGAGAGTAATTCTTCAAATACCCTCATCATTGTGCATCACGGATCCATGATATTCTCTTCCTGTGTCCCATAAATTTCCGGCCGTAATTTATGGGCATCTACTATTTGTAGGTTTCACGTGATTTGACATTCAAAAATGTTTTCCAGGTTGTTTGTGATTTGCACCTATTTTCCATGGTAGAGCTTGTGGTTGAGATGGTAGACTTAATTGCCGTACAAGTTGCTGAGACTTCTGGTTCGGATAATGAGTGGGTTTCACTTTCAGTATAAGCAACTTGTAAAGGAGTTCAAAGAGAATTTGTGATTATAAATATTGATTCAAACATGTAAAACATAAAATCAACTTGGTTTTGAATAAAATTCTAATTGGATGTGTTATTCATTGTATTTTAGGTAATCAACTTCTTGATCAAGTGGGAGGCTGAAGATATTTAGAAGAGATCATCTAGAGTGATGCGTGACTCTTATGTGGGTGACTTCCTTCCTTCAAGTAGTATTCCTTGCTCTAACACTTTGTATTGGATAGAAAGTACGATTAATTTTTGCTCAGGATTGATGCATGCTGGTTTTATACCGCAGCTTGCATTTCATCAGAATGCATGGCTTTCTTGGTTTTGAATTTCTCTTCATTATTTCTAGTAGAAGGCTATTGAATTTTCATCTAAATTAATTTGTTTGTATTATTGTTCTCTCCATGACTATGAGTCAGCAGCGTGCAAATTTTTGTTTATGTTGAATGACCTTAATATGTCTAACTAAAATATAAAGGAGGCATTTACATACATACCACCACCCAATTCCTCATATCTACCACTTAAACTTTACCTTTTACATTCATACCACCCAAATCTTTCATATCACATAAAAAATATCAATATTTTAACTTAAAAAAAGGTAAAATGGACCTTTCATGCATAGGTAAGATGGCATATATGTAAAAATTGCAGTTTAGGTATTAAATATAAAAATACATGGAAATTATGTGGTATGTACGTAAGCCTTCCAGTATAAAATGGTATCTTTAAGCTTAAATTCAAATGAAGTGCACTTTCTTATTATAGTATAGTAAAATGCTGATAAGCAAAATGCATGCAAGCAGTTAATCATATTAAAAAGGGATATTTATATATATACCACCCGAAACATTANTGAGTTCAAAGAGAATTTGTGATTATAAATATTGATTCAAACATGTAAAACATAAAATCAACTTGGTTTTGAATAAAATTCTAATTGGATGTGTTATTCATTGTATTTTAGGTAATCAACTTCTTGATCAAGTGGGAGGCTGAAGATATTTAGAAGAGATCATCTACACATACAAGAGTGATGCGTGACTCTTATTTGGGTGACTTCCTTCCTTCAAGTAGTATTCCTTGCTCTTACACTTTGTATTGGATAGAAAGTGCGATCAATTTTTGCTCAGGATTGATGCATGCTGGTTTTATACCACAGCTTGGATTTCATCAGAATGCATGGCTTTCTTGGTTTTGAATTTCTCTTCATTATTTCTAGTAGAAGGCTATTGAATTTTCATCTAAATTAATTTGTTTGTATTATTGTTCTCGCCATGACTATGAGTCAGCATCGTGCAAATTTTTGTTTATGTTGAATGGCCTTAATATGTCTAACTAAAATATAAAGGAGGCATTTACATACATACCACCACCCAATTCCTCATATCTAACACCTAAACTTTACCTTTTACATTTACACCACCCAAATCTTTCATATCACATAAAAAATATCAATATTTTAACTTAAAAAAAGGTAAAATGGACCTTTCATGCATAGGTAAGATGGCATATATGTAAAAATTGCAGTTTAGGTATTAAATATAAAAATACATGGAAATTACGTGGTATGTACGTAAGCCTTCCAGTATAAAATGGTATCTTTAAGCTTAAATTCAAATGAAGTGCACTTTCTTATTATAGTATAGTAAAATGCTGATAAGCAAAATGCATGCAAGCAGTTAATCATATTAAAAAGGGATATTTATATATATACCACCCGAAACATTATTATTTACAAAATGATCACTAAAATCATTTTTTTAACAACCGAACACATGAATTTATTCGTGTCATGATCAAACCAACGGCAATTTTATAAAAATAAATATATGGATTAAGGCTATATTCTGAATTTCAAGAGTGAGAATTTGAAAAAAAAAAAATGCAAGAGGATGGCTGTTTTATAGATAACAATGTGTTGGTGCTATGTACATAAATGGCCCTAAAACCAACAGGCCAATCTCAATTCAAATACGAGGCAAAGTACTGAAATAAAATGCTGCAAAGAGAATTACAATATTAACAAATCGAAGCCAACAAAGGAAAAATATTATCAAATTACAGACCTGGTCAAGCGCACAAGCAAACAAATCTAGCACATGCCCTTGATGAACAAGTTGCTTTGAAAGCCCCTCATAGAATTTTACTGCTTTGCTGTAAAGTGGAGCACCACCTTTATCTAAGTCCTTGTGGGAACGAATTGGCTCAGATAAATTCTTTGAAACAATCTAAAAAAAGTCAAAATAAAGCCTTAAATTATAAAGAGGTTCCATAAGTAAAAACAGAAACAGATAAAAGAAACAAGAAACTTTAGTAACAATACACTACTTCAGCCCTTTATAAGCAAAAGATAAAGATAAAAATCCAGTTGAACCTACACGATTATTAGATTGAAAAAGATATAATAAAGAAAGGAAAAAAGGTATTGGCGAGGTGCGTTAAAATGATTGCATTTGGATAAAACAACTAACAAATAGTTCCAATAAATCACTACCAAAAGTGTAAGAAAAAGGTATTGGATAGGTGCGGTAAAATGATTGCATTAAACAACTAACAAATAATTCCAATAAATCACTACCAAAACTGTAAGAAAACCTAAAACAACATGTACTTCCGATAAAGCTCTACCACAGCATAAGAAAACCTCCACTGTGTTTTCATAAACAAATAGCACATAACAACAAAGTAAAAGGAACAAAGTAAAGCAAGCATGTCCCAATTTATATTTGAAAGATAAGCAACTATGCAACGTACATAAAATCAACTTCAGAGAGCATTTTTATTTGATAGTTTAATCTAAATAAAAATTGGAATCTTTTAGTAAAGTGAAACTTATACTACCAAAACTTTTGTAATTTCCAAATATGAATTTCAAAGCGATATTTTTTATTACCACTTAGGTCAACTGATCAAAATCTAAAACAAAAGTCAATTGAACCAAGAAAATGGTTTCAGCAGAATAGCAAACATAGATAGGTACTACATCAGAAGTTCAATTAATCACATGGTAAACATGAAATGAGCCAAACACGAAGTTCAAATCTCTTCGGTATTTGGCAAGCAGAAAAAAAAAATGAGAAAATAGCGATCCATAAAGGTTAATTAAGTGGCCAACTAAAGAAGTAGATAGTAAGAATTGCCAACAGAACTCAGTAAATAGGGATTTGTTACCAAAATCTACTGAACTGGAATTGAACTTAAAAGTAGTTCTTAATAAAGGATATAGGGGTACCCATGAATCCAAAAATAGATGACAGGGATAATTCTGCTGAATGTAAATCCAGCTAGAATGGAAAAAACTGACAAAATAGAACAAGTGAAATAATTAGAATGAATTGTGGCATAATATTCTCAATATAGGCAAAAGTTTGATTGAAAAGCAGTGTAAAAGTGCAAAAGAAGAGTATCTATGTCACTGGCGAATATAACAAGGAACAACACATTTCCTGAGAAGTGCAAGATAATATAGAAAAATGGTAGTAAACTCATGTTCTGGCAAAAACCATGCACAATGCATAATACAATACGATAAGTTCTAGATGTGTTAAAAGTACTCGTGTCACTTCATTCTCAACTAATCAATGAAATGTCAACAAACCTCATCCCCTATTTGACTAAAACAATAAGATTTGCATTATATAATAGTCAACTTAGTAGGAAAATGAACTCATACACAAAACTCAAACAGTCTTTGCAAAGCATCCAGGATGAGTGACATAGTTCACAATAGTCTATGACCTCCTGTACCATAAGTATGGCAATAGAAGAAAATGTGATATTCCCTCACAGATTCTATAGAAATTGAGTCAACTCACCATGCCAGGTCCCTCTGTTGATGGACCACCAACAAAAGCCATAATTCTTGCACCAGAACCAGGAACACAAACCCCTAATAAACTTGCTGCTACACTTAAGGCTGCACTTGTACACCTTGTTGCCCGTTGATCTGCAGGAACTGGCCAAGGATCTTTTTGAAGCTCCTCCAAAACCTATATATATTCCAATTCAATAAATAAATAAATAAACATTATTATACCTAAACATGTAATGAATAATCAGATTAAACTAAAATCTTATCAAGTTAGACAGCAAGTAATAGTGAATAATCGAGTATAAATATCATAAAGCCATCAGAAAGAAAACAGCTACTGAAACAAACAATGTAGCTGCATTTAATGATAATGGAGTAAAAGTCAATGATATTCAATATTGGGAGTAGTTATGATACGCTTAACATTTTTGGCGATTTCATTTACCAATTTAAGTTATAAGACTATGCAAAGAACAGGAATTTTTTCCCAGCTTAGAATTATATGAGATTAAGGGGTTGTCTGGCAATGGATTTAAGTTGGATTTAATTTAAATCTTGCTAGACAGCAGAAAGAAACTTTTGAATCTAAGATTTAGTAAATCCTAGTGTTTCACAATTCCTTCACAGTTTTGCCTAAAATCCCGGATTTACTAAATCCCACTATTGGCAGGATTTAGTAAATATGGATTTATAGACTTTACTAAATCCGTTACCAGACACCCCCTAAATGGGTTTCATTTCGCGTCACTAAGGGTATCTGGACGGACAGCCATATATGTAGAGCATGAAATCTGAAGAAACATACATTTTGTGCATTTAAAATGCCGTTCCTCATAAATAAATATAAAACAATTGAAACTTAACTGAATTAAGTACAAATTCACACTCTGAAGCAGGCAAAAGAAACCTTGCAATGCTTGCAGCTGAGAGCCCATCTCTGGCGCCAGCAATCACTCCCACCGCTGGCTTTGGCTTACCAGCAAAGAAGGTCATCTGATCAAGAATTTCATCCTTACTAATCTCCTTCAATCCCTTAAATACATATGACTTTGGCATTTGCCCAAACCCTAACTCATGAACCTGCATGATAATAATATTCATATCCAAACTACCAAATAAAGCAATAAAAACTTCAAAAATGGATTACCGTGACAAACCTGCACATAATTTCCAAAGGTGATAAGACCAACAAGGGATTTCTCTGGCAGCAACTCAATGGCCTGTGCAAGGGCGGATTTCAAGTACCCAAGCTCCTCCTCAAGCATACAAGTGTCAACGACAAATAGAAAAACTGGAGGCACTGCAGGACCTGCATCGTGTGTAGACTCATACTCGATTGTTGTGTACTGTGGAAAAAGCTCAGCGGGAAGATTGTCCTCAGATATGGATGCATAGTGTTGAGGGAAATGGTTTCTCTGAAAGCAAAACGGACATATCCAAATTTTGGCAGCGTAGTCAACTATGGAGAAAGGGTTGAGAATGGAGCGACAGATCCGGCAACGAAGAGCAGCATATGGAAGTATAGGAACATTTGGGATCGGTCTCAGCGGAGTATAAATGGCAGCTGCAGGTATGACGCAGCTGCTTGCCTCTTGCTTTGTGCCAGGAAATACATTCCAGGTCATTCTAACACCATCCTGCGCCTCAAGATCAACGAATTCTGTCATCTTTCCAACAAAAAAGCTCGGCCTTTGTCTTGGGTCTCGGTTTTCTCAAATTGAACTATTCCGGAAGTATATGCCACAAATTATAGCAATAAAGGCCTGAAACATTCATCACTGATTAAAACAATTCGAAATCAACAATTCGTTTAATTCAATTTTTTTTTAAATGCTTAGTTTNTAAAATCATTTTTTTAACAACCGAACACATGAATTTATTCGTGTCATGATCAAACCAACGGCAATTTTATAAAAATAAATATATGGATTAAGGCTATATTCTGAATTTCAAGAGTGAGAATTTGAAAAAAAAAAAATGCAAGAGGATGGCTGTTTTATAGATAACAATGTGTTGGTGCTATGTACATAAATGGCCCTAAAACCAACAGGCCAATCTCAATTCAAATACGAGGCAAAGTACTGAAATAAAATGCTGCAAAGAGAATTACAATATTAACAAATCGAAGCCAACAAAGGAAAAATATTATCAAATTACAGACCTGGTCAAGCGCACAAGCAAACAAATCTAGCACATGCCCTTGATGAACAAGTTGCTTTGAAAGCCCCTCATAGAATTTTACTGCTTTGCTNACCCAAACATCAGCGAAGGAAACAATTACGAAGGGGCATACCTGTTCCGAAATATGTCAACTGGATTTCTGCAAGCAATTCGAAAACCTAATAAACGCGATCGAGTTCGACGAAACGGTGTGATTTAAAATGGTAGGAATACCGACGTATAACAATCGAAGTTCTTTCCTCCACCGCCCAAGAAGCCTAATGGCGACCTCGGTTCGACCCCGAGGATGCAGCCAGGCATAAAAGGCTAGATTCGGGATTGCCGAGGGCTTTTGGTATCACTTTATCATGCCGGCGGGCATGGCCTTTCACTTCTGTTGCATTACATGAAACCAAAATCCTAAACTTCTCTCAGGGTAAAGAACATTACGGCTCGGTAGGGCCGACTAGCCGTCGTGAACATTGAAATTTTTACTTGAAATGAGCACTTGCTCGTGAAAAATGTATTTATCCCGACTTGATTTAAATTAGAATTCATTCATGTTCAGTTTGAATTAAATCTGGGCCAAATTTATTTTGCTTATCAAATGAGTTTTCTTTTTTTTTTTAAGAATTCTTTAGGAAATTTTATTTCAATAAAGAAAAGATTATATGATTTATGACTTAATTTTTAAGAATATAATTAATTAAATTGTTATTATCTATTTAAATAAAATATCTATCTATTTTAATTGAAGTGGTTTACTTTTCGAAGAGTAGAAGTTTTAGATTCAACTTATGTTAAGAAAAACATACGCTAAATTTAAAAAGAATTGAGCATATTGTATAAAACTTGATTTCAATATATTAGAATTTAAAAAATATATATGACACTCAATAAGATACAATAGAGAAAAAGGATTCATGTAGGTGATATCGCTTAGTGAGATAAAAACTTGTTGTTATTGTTGTATTTTGATTGAAGTGGATCCGATTCTCTAATTTCGTAGTTTAGATTTTTCATGCTTAAGAGGGAAAATTTTGTTATTGTTTGAAATAGATTTTTTTTATTAGGAAAGATGTGATTCACACATAACTTATATTAAAGAAAAATAAAGAGATGTAACTCTTAAGACACATATATAACCACACAAAAACACAACCAACAAACAAACCAAAACTACAAATAAATACAACATAAGAAACAGTAAGGCCAATAAGAACTAGACAATAGTGGAAGAAGAATCCAATGCTAATAACTTCAATGATCAACAACATTAAACATGCCATAAAAGCCTCAGGAAGAAGGAGAACATGAAATCAGAAGCAACAATAATGCTTCGGTCAATATATGACTATAGCTTCCATAAAATAACCTCCACCAACTATCTTTCCCATGGTAATCATTAAAAAAAAAACACACAACATCAACAAATACTAGAATCCACACAAAGTCCTGCAAAACCAAACCAAGCAGAAACAAGGGCCCCAACAACCAAGAAATAAAGGCAATAAAGATATTAGCTCAGCCAAACCCAATACCAAAACCAAGGGAATCAATCCAAATTCTAAGAAATTGTATCATAGAAAATAAAATAACAAATATATGGGCAATCTATTTTAAGGTTGCTAAGAAGAATATAACTCATAAGCTAAGACTAAAATATTAGTTTAACTTTCATCAAACGGTTGAATAAAAATTTCATCCAAATTTAATAAAGTAAACATAGATATCGTGATATAATCTCTAAAGAAAAGTAAACTCTTAAGGGAATGGGAACATCATAACTAATTCAATATAAATTATTGCTAAAAATACATCCTTCATTTCATTGATGACGGGCTTATATAGAGCCTTACAAGTTGCAACATTTACAAATAAATCCCTAGACTTCAACTACTTACAACTAGGACCTATAATAGATATAAATCTCAACGCTTCCTCTCAAGATGGGCAAAAGATATTCCCTAAGCTCATCTTGTCACATAACCTAGACAAACCTGATGAGCTAAGTCTTTTGGTAAGCAGTCTACCACTTGGCTCCAATGGCAACATGACTTAACTTCAGTAGTTCGTTATTCAACTTTTCCTTGATGAAGAACCTATCAATTTACGCACACTTGGTTTTATCATGTTGCACTAGGTCATTAGCAATGTTGATTGTTGACTTAATTATCACACCTTAACTTCATTTGATTTCCCTGATCCACTTTTGAGTTTAACCAACAAGGCTTTCAGCCACATCGTCTCTGTGACTCTTAATGTCATGACCCATATGCTTCTGCTATTGATTTTGGCACAATTGATTGTTTCTTGCTCTTCCACGAAACCAGGTTGCCGTCTACAAACATGTAGTATTCTAATGTGGATCTTTTGTCATCAGCACAACTTGCCTAAGCAGAATCACAGATGTCACAATATTTATATGCTTATTCTTCTTGTAGATCAACTATTTCTCTGGTGCACTCTTCAAATGTCTTAGAATCTAATACACTGCATCCATATAACTCTTCATTGGAACATGCATGTAGCATTTCACTACACTTACTGCAAAAGAAATATCGGGTCAAGTGTGGCACAAAAAGATCAGGTGACCCGCCAGCTGTCACAACACAAATCGATGCAAACTGTCCTCTCATGTGAAGGTCATAACATATGAATTATATCCCAACATCTATTTTGAAGGAATCTTATTTTTTTAATATTTTTCAAATTTCATACACAAAGCCATTAGTATCATAAGTGTTGAAAAATAAACATAACTAAAATTCATTTAGATCACAATACTATACACCAAAAAGAAACATATATAACAATCATGGTTTAATCTCTCTATTATAAAAAAAAAATTAAAGGTCATCCTCACTGTCAACAATAAATGTCTAAGATACTGACATACCTAAAATCAGGTTCGCACACGTAAAACAAAAGTATCTACTCAACCAGAGCTTACCCTTTCTAGAAATAGCACATGTGAGTAAAGCATAAGTGAGCAACCACAACTCAGTAGGCTACTCAAAATCTACTGTAGTTTTTAATATTTAAAAAAATATAAATATTTATTTGATGTAAATAGATCTAGCATATCAAAATATCATATGTAATATTTATCACAGTGTCAGTACAAAAAATTGTAACTATAGTAGACATATACTAAATAACAGTATAAACAACATGATATCATAAGAGCAGGAAAATAACATGAAAATCAAATAAATTTTTTTATTTTAATTATTTTAAAACTTTTTTTCGCCTCTTTATACATCAGCTTCCATTTATACCTCCATTTGTTTATATTTCCCCTACGCTCCATATAACTACACTTCCACTTATACCCCCACTTGTTCACATCTGTTCGGGATATCAAACACACAGATAAATACATAGGTGCAAAATCTCTTATAACTCCATTTGATTGCACAAAACATACATCTGCCCAATCATAATTACATGCAACACCCTCATTTTTATCTTTTTTGGCACATATTTTGATATAAAAACATATAAATGCTAATAATTTTGACATATCAATATCACAATATGCTATAGAAAATGATACATATAAGCATGCAAAAATAATAACAAAATCAGGGGAAATAAACCTACACTTATCGTCAAGCAAAACTTGCAAAACCACTTTTATCAAAATGTCTAGAATAATATTTAAAGCATTTCTATCAAAATTAATACACATGCAAAAATATACAAAATATTGTACAACAAAAAATACCCATCACAAAAATAAATATTTTTATGTTGATATGTTCAACACAGTTTAATTTAAAACATATAAAAAATTGTGCAATGAAAAACTTATAAATCTTTTTGACAAATAAAATACCAAAACCTTATAAAAAAAACACCAAATTTAAAATCTGAAGAAGGTTAACATCACAATTTCCTCAACTTGTCCAATGGATGAAATCGGCTTTTTGGCCCCAAAACTCCCTCTCTAAAATTATTTTTTTATTCCTTTCTCTCTCTACATATCATGGTTTGAGAAAAATAATGAAAAGAATAAATGCATGGAATAGCTTTCTGTAAGTGGATCTTGATGTTTATGATTTTAATTAAATAAAGGATATAATGGTAATTAGGTAAATTTTTATATTAATTAAATATATACTTTTAAAGAATCTTCTTATACCTTAATATAATGAAAACAGTTTGCAAAACAAATATCAGATGGTTCTAGAAAACCCACATTTATAACGACTTAACAAATTCTTAATGAAGACAAATCTAACAAAAAAAAACAATTTATTTTCTTTCTTATGATGCCCATAAAAATAGACAAAAATATGCTTGATATAATGAGGTTTGCTTTACAATGTGATAAAGATATTTAATAAATCAGGCATGAAACAAGAACTACTAAAAATCGACAACTAACTTAAACAGCAAAACTTCAATAACATAAAATAAACACACAAGTTTTACGAGACCCCATAATCAAGCCTCACTAGGTACACTGATATATTACAATAACAGTCATTACATTCTCCTCTCCTTAAGAAAATGTCATCCTCAACATTCAAAATATTTAACTATCAAATAAATCTGGATAAATTGCCTCGTATTAGCCTTTTTTTCACACAAGACTTCCCTTTCAAATTGGAGCTTCCATTGAACTTTAATCACTGAGGCTTGCTCCTCATTGTCCCACATTGAAGGCCAAAATATGCTCTGGTTCCTTTCTATAGGTCAAGTTAGGCTGTATCTCATCCTCATCTTCAAGAATTCTGTGCTCAACATCAGAATTCACATTCTTAAAACTGATATATGAAACACACATGCACATCAGACATATGATCATGTAGTAATAATTGATAAGTAGAATTACTAACCCTACCAATCACCTCAAAAGGCTCAATAAATCTTGGACTCAGCTTTCCAACTCCATCAAATATACTACCCTTTTCATGGGATTGCCCTTCAAAAATACAAAATCTCCTAGCTAAAATTCAACTACCCAATGCTTTAGGTTACAACACTTCCTCTGCATGATTTGTACTGCTCTCAATCTATTTTGGATTAGTCTGATCTTTTCACTGCCATCTTCTACCCACTCAGAACCCATCAATCTTCTTTCACCCACCTTTGCCCAAGATAAAGGTGCCATGCACCTTCTGCCATATAATGACTCATATGATGTCATATAAACACTTGACTAGAAGCTATTATTATTAGCAAATTCAATAAAAAAATATGATCCTCCAATCTCCCTCCAAAATCAAGTGCACATAATCTCAATAGATCTTTCAACACCTAAATAATCATCTTAAATTGGCCATTTGTCTACGGGTAAAAAGCTTTATTGAAGTTTAATTTAGTTCACAGACCTTTCTAAATACCTCTCTAAAATCTAGAAGTGAATCTGCAATCATTATCAGAAATAATGACCTTCAGTATTCCATGCAGTCTAACAATCTTACCTATGCATCATTGTGCCAAATTCTCAATTGAATCTGCCTATCTCATAGGAAGAAAATGTGCAGACTTCATCAATCGGTCAACCACCACACATACATCATCATGACCTTGCCTGGACATTGAAAAACCCATATCAAAATCCAATATGAGATCCTACCACTTCCACTTGAGAAGAGGAAAAGGTTGTAGCATACCATTGGGTCTTTAATGCCTTTATTTCACCATTAGAAATGTCTCACATCTCGAAATAAAC
Organism: Phalaenopsis hybrid cultivar; assembly: GCA_002079205.1. Taxonomy (NCBI): domain Eukaryota; kingdom Viridiplantae; phylum Streptophyta; class Magnoliopsida; order Asparagales; family Orchidaceae; genus Phalaenopsis; species Phalaenopsis hybrid cultivar. The sequence goes on from JXCR01140481.1 coordinate 102,194, forward strand.
TCAGCCTTCTCACGCTTTAACCTAGGCCACAAATACATCAACTTCAAGTCACGATACATCTTACTGCTCCTTGGATGAATTTTATAACCAAAATAATGAGCCTCATGCAATATCTTCTTCTCAGATCGCCATTACATTAGCAGGAACCTAAAGTTGATGCCCACAAGTCAACACCTCATGATCATCTACATGTAGCTCAAGTCTTCACTCTGAATGAATCTGATCAATTAGTCTGATATACTCTTCATCTAGCCGCTAAGCTTCCTTAATCCTCTCCTACAAAGAAGCTTGAACAATCATTTGTGAAAATACCACATCCACATCACCAGAATGAGTAACTTCCAACTCTAACTTCTCCATTTCTAAAATTAGACTCTCATTAGATGTAATCAACCAAGCTGTAAAACCACCAGATTTTCTACTCAAAGTGTCAGTTACGCTATTTGCCTTATCGAGTTGACATATAATGCTGAGATCATAATCTTTGATCAACTCCAACCACCTTCTTTGTCTCAGGTTCAACTGCTTTTGAGTGCAAATGTAGTCCACGCTTTGATGATCTGTATGAATCTCACATCTCACTCCATATAAATCATATATCCAGATCTTCAATGCAAAAACAATAGCAGTCAACTTCAAATCATGAGTAGGATAATTTTTCTCATGCGGCTTCCACTGTCGAGATGCATAGGTGATAAATCTCCCATTATGATACAATACACAACCCAATCCTCTCAAAGAAGCATCGGTGAAAACGTGAAAATCCTCGGCACCATTTAGAATTATCAAAATAGGCACCGACACCAAGCAATCCTTCAACTTCTGAAAATTAGCTTCACCACAATTGTAGCACTTACGAGTCTCCCTGGACATCTAACAAACCTGGGCCCATAGTAGTCAATGCTGACCTTGCACCGAAAAACCACTTAGCTCAGAGTGTAGCTTTATGCGAGTATCCTTCTATATCATCGCATCAATGACCTCGTCTAGTGTAGGAATGGTCGCTTGAGCTAGGAGAACTTATCTCCTCTGAATAAAAGTCAAGATTAGATTGGCAAAAATTGCATGGTCCTCATCTATGCAAAGATCTCTCCCTTCTTAAATCCCAATTCACCACAACTCAACATAAGTGAGAAGTGGTCAAAATCTTATCACAACCGCTTCAGGTCTATAGAGCAATCCTGAATTAATCTATCACCCTGAACCACTGTCTCTACCCCACGTTGAATCCAAAACACTCGCATGTGTTTCTCAACTTAGCATAGATCCTTTTTAACTTTGGCCATATGTTATCCACCTCCCGAATGCTATCCACTGATGTCACAATCAATGGAATCATCGAATTGAGCAGCCAACTGTAAATCAATGCATGTGGAGTCCTCTGCTCATCCCCCTAAACACTGTCACTCTTTGGCTCGACTCCCATCAAGTTTCCTTTTAGTCTCTTCCCAACTAAAGTAGCCTAGATTTGGCGCGACTAACTCAAATACGTGGTTGGTCCATCGAGCATCAGATCTACAAGAGGAAGATCAAATTTCACCTACGTCAAAGCATGTGTTGAGATAGTGGCGCCTGTTGAGACGCTAGCTCCTTGTATGAGCCCAACCAAGGCCTTCAGAACTTTATAATTTATCTTTCCCAGAAGTTCCAACCCTTTACCTCCCATACTATCTCTGTCTCCTGACATCCTTAATCACAAGAATAAATCTACAACACACAAAATACACACAAACTTCCTTTGTGGCTCCCAAATCACAATTCCTAAAGAAGGCAACCACGGGGACTATTACGTACAAAAGATCACAAGAAGCGCAGCCCTGCTCCGCTCCTTCCTCTAACAACAAACCTTTGCAAAAGCCCTTCGTGACAAAACCTTACGAGAAGCTTTGACCCATCTGAGAAATTCACGATTAGAGCTTTCAGGAGTTCCTACTAAGAAAGTGTCGCAATACCATAGGTGGTGTCGTCTGCCTTGAGCGACCCAGTTTGCCGCGAACAACCCTATTTTCCGCGATCTCGCCTGCCTTCTCAGTGAGCTCTACTACGGCTACCACGCAATGCAATCCCATCAGCCTTCTCAACATTTTTGTCATCCAAACTAACTCTATCGCAACTGCTACATGAAGGAAACACAGATTGAGCTGCACCAACGACGAGGCTGGTTAGCTGCTAGGGTTAAGGCTTTAATACCAGATAAAAATTATTGCTAAAAAAATCTCCTCTANGGGAAGGTTCGTTCAAGACATGGAAAAAATTTGGTGCTTATTCTAATATTTAGAGATCACCGTACGTCCGTCTAGAGCCTACCATGGCCAAAGGAAGTCATAGAGTCCTCCTACGCACACTACGAAAAGTTAGGGTTTGGGACACCATACCAGTGTCGTGGCTTAGGAAGATTGTGGGGAGTGATTCCCCCCGGTGATTCGCAAACTTGAATACTAAGTTCTCGAGTTATGGGACTGCATTTCACTCATGTGGCGTCTCCCATAGCTTACGGATTGAGAAAATCCTCCGTCAGGTGCTCCAGGTGAAAATCAGAGTTTTGGGGCTAACATCTAAGTCCAACCATTGGAATTTTGTCGCCAATCTCTCGGCGTCTAGGCGCCAGACTGGGAGCCTAGGCGTCCAAAACATCACAAAAATAGCCTCTTACATGAAAGCACAAAGTATTGCACCACGTGGGTGCCAGACCTGGCACCAAAAGCCTAGCGCCATGGCGCTAAGGACTAACTGATTTAAGAGAAAATTCATGAGAATGATGAGAGATTCATCAAAATCTAAGAGAGATTAAATAAAATTCTTTCTAAGAGAAAAAATGTAAGAGAAAATGGGGAAACTCGCCTGAGTTGTGGCATGCTAGAAACCCTCGCCTTCTTCGGCACCACTGGGCGTGTGAAGGTGCAAGGGTCTCCCACTAAATAGAGGAGACCGAAAGGGAAGAGGGTTTTTGCAACTTACAAGACAAAGATGTTAACAATTGACGAAAGATGAGAAGAAGAGACATGGAGGACGACGAAACACCTACGGAGGGAGACATGCACGGGTGGTGTGAGGTGGGAGGGGCGGAAATGAGGAATTTATGGATTTTAGGGGGTTGGCATGAAATATAAGAGAAATGAGTGGCTAGATTGTTATATTTAAAGTTTTAAGAATTTGNTTATTTACAACTAGGACCCATAATAGATACAAATCTCAACGCTCCCTCTCAAGATGGGCAAAAGATATTCACTAAGCCCATCTTGTCACATAATCTAGGCAAACCTGATGAGCTAAGTCTTCTGGTAAGCAGTCTACCACTTGCCCTCTAGTGGCAACATGACTTAACTTCAGTAGTTCGTTATTCAACTTTTCCTTGATGAAGAACCTATCAACTTACGCATGCTTGGTTTTATCATGTTGCACTAAGTCATTAAAAATGTTGATTGTTGACTTAATTGTCACACCATAACTTCATTTGATTTCCCTGATCTACTTTTAAGTTCAACCAACAAGGCTTTCAGCCACATCATCTCTATGACTCCTAATGTCATGGCCCATCTGCTTCTGCTATTGATTTTGGCACAATTGATTGTTTCTTGCTCTTCCACGAAACTAGGTTGCCACCTACAAACATGTAGTATTCTAATGTGGATCTTTTGTCATCAGCACAACTTGCCTAGACAAATCACAAATGTCACAATATTTATATGCTTATTCTTCTTGTAGATCAACTATTTCTCTGGTGCACTCTTCAAATGCCTTAGAATCTAATACACTGCATCCATATGACTCTTCATTGGAACATGCATGTAGTGTCTCACTACACTTACTGCAAAAGAAATATCGGGTCAAGTGGGCACAAAAAGATCAGGCAACCCGCCAGCTGTGACAACCCAAATCGATGCAACCTATCATATCAAGGCGGGACCTCGCGTGTCAAAGTCATAACATATAAATTATTTCCCAACATCTATTTTGAAGGAATCTTATTTTTTTTATATTATTCAAATTTCATACACAAAGCCATTAGTATCATCAAGTGTTGAAAAATAAACATAATTAAAATTCATTTAGATCACAATAATATACACCAAAAAGAAACATATATAACAATCATGGTTTAATCTCTCTATTATTAAAAAAAAATTAAAGGTCATCTTGACTATCAAAAATAAATGTCTAAGATACTGACATACCTAAAATCAGGTTCGTACACGTAAAACAAAAGTATCAACTCAACCAGAGATAGCACATGCGAGTAAAGCATAGTGAACAACCACAACTCAGTAGGCTACTCAAAATCTACTGTAGTTTTTAATATTTGAAAAAATATAAATATTTATTTGATGTAAATAGATCTAGCATATCAAAATATCATATGTAATATCTATCACAGTGCCAATACAAAAAATTGTAACTATAGTAAACATATACTAAATAACAGTATAAATAACATGATATCATAAGAGCAGGAAAATAACATGAAAATCAAAAAATAAATTTATTTGAATTATTTTATAACTTTTCTTTCGCCTCTTTATACCTCAGCTTCTATTTGTACCTCCATTTGCTTATATTTCCCCTACGCTCCATATAACTCCACTTTCACTTATACCCCCATTTGTTTACATCTGTTCGAGATATCAAACACACAGATAGATAAATACATAGGTGCAAAATCCCTTATAACTCCATTTGATTGCACATAACATACATCTGCCCAATCATAATTACATGCAACTTGATATAAAAATATATAAATGCCAATGATTTTGACATATCAATATCACAATATGCTGTAGATAATGGTACATATAAACATGCAAAAGTAATAATAAAATTTGCAGGGGAAATAAACCTGCACCTATCGTCAAGCAAAACTTGCAAAACCACTTTTAAGAAATGTCTAGAAGAATATTTAAAGCATTTCTATCAAAATTAATACACGTGCAAAAATATACAAAATATTGTACAACAAAAAATATCTATCACAAAAATAAATATTTTTATGTTGATATGTTCAACACAATTTAATCTACAACACATAAAAAATTGTGCGGGGAAAAGTTTATAAATATTTTCGACAAATAAAATACCAAAACCTTATAAGAAAAACAGCGAATTTAAAATCTGAAGAAGGTAAACATTACATTTTCCTCAACTTGCCCAATGGATGAAATCGGCTTTTTGGCCCCAAATCTCCCTTTCTCTCTAAATTAATTTTTTTAATCCTTTTTCTCTCTACATATCATGGTTTGAGAAAAATAATGAAAAGAATAAATGCATGGAATAGCTTTCTGTAAGCGGATCTTGATGATTATGGTTTTAATTAAATAAAGGATATAATGGTAATTAGGTAAATTTTTATATTAAATAAACATATACTTTTAAAGAATCTTCTTATATCTTAATATAGATGACTCCAAAAATTATGGGAAATAGTCAATAAATATAAAAATATGTACATAATACATTAATGAAAATGGTTTGCAAAACAAATATCAGATGGTTCTAGAAAGCCCACACGTATAACGACTTAACAAATTCTTAATGAAGACAAATCTAACAAAAAAATAATTTATTTTCTTTCTTATGATGCCCATAAAAATAGGCAAAAATATGCTTGATATAATGAGTTTTGCTTTACAATCTGATAAATATATTTAATAAATCAGGCATGAAACAAGAACTACTAAAAATCGACAACTAAATTAAACAGCAAAACTTCAATAACATAAAATAAGCACACAAGTTTTACTAGACCCCATAATCAAGTCTCACCGGTACACTGATATATTACAATAACAGTCGTTACATTCTCCACTCCTTAAGAAAATGTCATCCTCAACATTCAAAATATTCAACTATCAAATAAATCTGGATAAAACTGCCTCGTATTAGCCTTTTTTTCACACAAGACTTCCCTTTTTAATTGGCGCTTCCATTGAACTTTAACCACTGAGGCTTGTTCCTCAATTGTCCCACATTGAAGGCCAAAATATGCTCTGGTTCCTTTCTGTAGGTCAAGTTAGGCTGTATCTCAACCTCATCTACAAGAATTCTATGCTCAACATCAGAAATCCACATTCTTAAAACTGATATATGAAACACATCATGCACATCAGACATATGATCAGGTAGTAATAATTGATAAATAGAATTACTAACCCTACCAATCACCTCAAAAGGCTCAATAAATCTTGGACTCAGCTTTCCAACTCCATCAAATATACTACCCTTTTCAAGGGATTGCCCTTTAAAAATACAAAATCTCGTAGCTGAAATTCAACTGCCCAATGCTTTGGGTCACAACACTTCCTCTGCATGATTTGTACTGCTCTCAATCTATTTTGGATTAGTCTGATCTTTTCACTGTCATCTTCTACCCACTCAGAACCCATCAATCTTCTTTCACCCACTTTTGCCCAAGATAAAGGTGTCATATAAACACTTGACTAGAAGCTATTACTATTAGCATATTCAATAAAAAAAAATGATCCTCCAAATTCCCTCTAAAATCAAGTGCACATAATCTCAATAGATCTTTCAACACCTAAATAATCATCTCAAATTGGTCATTTGTCTACGGGTAAAAAACTTTATTGAAGTTTAATTTAGTTCCCAGACCTTTCTAAATACCTCTCTAAAATCTAGAGGTGAATCTGCCAACATTATCAGAAATAATGACCTTCAGTATTCCATGCAGTCTAACAATCTTACTTATGCATCATTGTGCCAATTTCTCAATTGAATCTGTCTATCTCATAGGAAGAAAATGTGCAGACTTCATCAATCGATCAACCACCACACATTTATCATCATGACCTTGCCTAGACATTGAAAACCCCATATCAAAATCCACTGTGAGATCCTCCCACTTCCACTTGAGAAGAGGAAAAGGTTGCAACATATCACTGGGTCTTTAATGCCTTTATTTCACCATTAGAAGTCTCACATCTCGAAATAAACCCAGGCACCTCACGCTTTAACCCAGGCCACCAATACATCAACTTCAAGTCACAATACATCTTACTGCTCCTTGGATGAATTTTACATCCAAAATAATGAGCCTCATGCAATATCTTCTTCTCAGATCGCCATTAGCAGGAACCTAAAGTTGATGCCCACAAGTCAACACCTCATGATCATCCACATGTAGCTCAAGTCTTTTCTCTGAATGAATCTGATCAATTAGTTTGGTATACTCTTCATCTAGCCTCTAAGCTTCCTTAGTCCTCTTCTACAAAGAAGCTTGAACAATCATTTGTGAAAATACCACATTCACATCACCAGAATGAGTAACTGCCAACTCTAACTTCTCCATTTCTAAAATTAGACTCTCATCAGATGTAATCAACCAAGCTGTAACACCACCAGATTCTCTACTCAAAGTGTCAGCTACGCTATTTGCCTTATCCGGTTGATATATAATGCTGAGATCATAATATTTGATCAACTCAAACCACCTTCTTTGTCTCAGGCTCAACTGCTTTTGAGTGCAAATGCAATTCACGCTTTAATGATCTGTATAAATCTCACATTTCACTCCATATAAATCACATATCCAGATCTTCAATGCAAAAACAATAACAGTCAACATCAAATCATGAGTAGGGTAATTTTTCTCATGAGGCTTCAACTGTCGGGATGCATAGGTGATAAATCTCCCATTATGATATAATACACAACCCAATCCTCTCAAAGAAGCATTGGTGAAAACCTAAAAATCCTCAGCACCATTTGGAATTATCAAAATAGACACCAACACCAAGCAATCCTTCAACTTCTGAAAATTAACTTCACCACAATTGTAGCACTTACGAGTCTCCCTGGACACCTAACATACCTGGGCCCACAGTAGTCAATGCTGACCGTGCACCGAAAAACCACTTAGCTCGGAGTGTAGCTTTATGCGAGTATCCTTCTATATCATCACATCAATGGCCACGTCTAGTGTAGGAATGGTCGCTTGAGCTAGGAGAACTTATCTCCTCTGATTAAAAGCTAAGATTAGATTGGCAAAAAATTGCATGGTCCTCATCTATGCAAAGATCTCTCCCTTCTTAAATCTCGGTTCACCACAACTCAACATAAGTGAGAAGTGATCAAAATCTTGCCACAACCGCTTTAGGTCTATAGAGCAATCTTGAATTAATCTATCACCCTGAACCACTGTCTCTATCCCATGTTGAATCCGAAACACCCACATGTGTTTCTCAACTTAGCATAGATCCTTTTCAACTTTGGCCATATGTTATTTAACTTCCGAATGCTATCCACTAATGTCACAATCGATGGAATCATCGAATTGAGTAGACAAGTGTAAATCAATGCATGTGGAGTCCTCCACTCATCCCCCTAAACATTGTCACTCTTTGGCTCGACTCCCATCAAGTTTCCTTTTAGTCTCTTCCTAACTAAAGTAGCCTAGATTTGGCGCGACCAACTCAGATACGTGGTTGGTCCATCGAGCATCAGATCTACAAGAGGGAGATCAAATTTCACCTACATCAAAGCACGTGCTGAGGTAGTGGCGCCTGTTGAGACGCTAGCTCCTTGTATGAGCCCAACCAAGGCCTTCAAAACTTTATAATTTATCTTTCCCAGAAGTTCCAACCCTTTACCTCCCATACTATCTTCGTCTCCTGACATCCTTAATTACAAGAATAAATCTACAGCACACAAAATACACACAAACTTCCTTCGTGACTCCCAAATCACAATTCCTTAAGAAGGCAACCACGGGACTATTGTGTACAAAATATCACAAGAAGCACAGCTCTGCGCCACTCCTTCCTCTAACAGCAAACCTCTGCAAAAGCCCTTCGTGACAAAACCTTACGAGAAGCTTTGACCCTTCTGAGAAAGTCATGATTAGAGCTTTCAGGAGTTCCTACTAAGAAAGTGTCGCAATCCCCTAGGTGGTATTGTCTGCCTTGAGTGACCCAGTTTGCCGCGACCAACCCTGTTTTCCGCTATCTCGCCTGCCTTCTCAGTGAGCTCTATTGCAGCTGCCACGCGATGCAATCCCATCAGCCTTCTCAGCTTGTTTGTCATCCAAACTAACTCTATCACAATTACTACATGAAGGAAACATAGATTGAGCTGCACCAACGACGAGGCTGGTTAGCTGCTAGAGTTAAGGCTCTAATACCAAATAAAAATTATTACTAAAAAAATCTCCTCTATTTTATTGATGTTGCAACATTTATAAATAAATCCCCATACTTCATCTATTTATAAGCAGGACTTTATATTAAATACAGATCTCAACAAATTTAAAAAAATAAAAAATAAAAAACACTCAAAAGAAAAGAACCAAGAATAGCAACTACAAAACCATTAAAATTTCATCTAGAAATAATGTATAATTTAAATAAAAAACTACAATATTTAAAATAAAATTGAATTTTAATATATAGTTGAAAATTATCTAAGCAAAATCAAATAAACTAAGATCAAAATAAATTTATTCAGAATAGCTAATATCAAGGTAAAAACATGTTTAAATTAGTACAACCAAGAAGGAAAAAAAAAAACAAGATCATCACCAATACAGGAAAACTAAAAAGAAGGGAAGCAAAAACAAAAATAAATATTAAATGTTATAAAGATTTATCAGCTCAGCAAGAATATGCTGCTAAAACTTTCTTCTTCTTTTCTCTTTCACTATCCAAAGAATATTAATGATAAAAATCTCAACATAGCTAAAAGAACTTCTATAAATTCTATTATTTCTTTCAAACCATATGTAATAAAAAAAAATGATTTGAATAACTAAAACATGAAAATTCCTATTAATTTTACCAATAATATTATCAGAACAATAGAGATTCTAAAAAACATTATTAGAAAGAATAAAATAATAGTCATTAAGAATGCATTTACTAAGAATAANTCAAGATCATCACCAACACAGGAAAACTAAAAAGGAAAAAAAAAATTAAATTATAAAGATTTATCAGCACAGCAGGAATAAGCTGCTAAAACTTTATTCTTCTTTTCTCTCTCACTATCCAAAGAATATTAATGGTAAGAATCTCAACAGAGATAGAAGAACTTCTATAAATTCTATTATTTCTTTCAAATCACATATAAAAAACTAATGATTTGAATAACTAAAAGATGAAAATTCTTATTAATTTTACCAATAATATTATCAGAATGATAGAGATTCTAAAAAACACTAATAGAAAGAATAAAATAATAACCATTAAGAATGCATTTACTAAGAATAAAATGAGAAAAAAGACATTAAGAAAATAGCTGACTGAATTTCAATCACAGAGTAACATAAAATGATGTAGAATTAACATAAATTCCTCCATTGATAAGAATATCTCAAGTTTCATGCCACTATAAATAGTTTTCCTACACTGAACTGAAAACATAATAGATTAACCCTTCAACCAAATCAATTTAAACTAATCCACACAATGTAAACTTTCATAAAGGAAATAGTAAATATCTTCATGAAGATATAAACTCTTGTTCTTCCAGAGGCAAATAATACAATTACTGATAAGAGCGCTATACTTACCTTGAATACATTAAATAGGAGCCAAAAAGTTATGAGCTAAATTCAAAACACCATTATTCATACTTTGATGAAGTTTAGTATTTTTGTTAAGATTAAACAAAGAAAAAAATAAATTTTCTATAAAGATTAATTACAGAAAATCCAAAAAGCCAGGCATCATAAAGAAAAATAGACTACAATCATATTTGACATAGAAAGTTAGAGAAGATTTCAATTTCCAAGCAGCTTTGCAAATATCATTCCAAAAAATTGTGGAATGAAGTATTTTACAAAACACTAATTTGTCATGCAGCAACTAGAATTAAAAAAAAAATTCAAATAATTTTAACATTGCATATAAAATCAATAATATCTAAAAAAGATAAATCAAGACCACCAATACATTTAGTTAAAGTAATATTATTTCATCCAATGACACATTTTATTGCTATTATAATTATAATTATTAAAATTATTAATCGGAGAAGTAATTTTCTTTTAAATAGAACAGAACAGCCAACAAAAATAACTCCGAATAGTAAATTTAATTAATTTAAATCAATGCACCAATAATAAAAGCTTTTACTTCCAACCAATCAAAAATAACATACTCATGCACATAAAAATGAAAATAAATATAGAAATAACTACTTACCTTTTTTGTTGGGTTTTTAAAAATGTTAAAAAAAGAATATTTTTAATTTAAATTTATACAATAACTCTTATTAATAAGTATTTTTTTATGAAATAAGAAGATTTAACAATAAAATTGATTGTTTTATCTCTTTTTTTAACTACTTATTGTAATAGTTTTTATTAAATTATTTTAAAATTTACATTATTATAATTTAAAAACAATTTATCCACCAAAATGTTTACCTCACGACTCTTGTTACTGAAATTCCCTTTAGAGTACCAACAACCCTAGATATTATGTGTACAAACATCCAGGAGCCTAAAAAAACAAGTACAAACAATTATAAAAAATTTAAATCTAAATTAACTATAAAAACTTTAAATCCAAACAAATTTTACAAGTTAAATTTTTGTATATTGAAACTCTTATGTACTAAATATATTGTTTAAACAATAAAAATGTTCACATCTAACACTTCGTCTCATCGCACATTTCCATCTTAATATTCAAAATTCCCCGGCCGAGTTTTCAGTCATTCATAATCAATGTGATAATTAGAAAAACAAAAATAAAATAAAAATGTGTTGAACACTTGTTAACCAACATTGTCTGAAAATGATAACATTCGAGTAGAGGAAACAAGCCTAACTAATAATGTTCTGAGATAATAATAGCCAGGAAGATTATTGTACATATCACTCAATTCTTATGTATTTACACATAAACTTGGATTGGGTGGTATGCATGCAAATAAATAATAATAATAATAGACAACATGAATATTGTTTAGGACTGAAAGGGTTTACATTAGTGAATAATAAAAGCGCTACAAAACAAAACAAGGGAGATGTAATAAAAATTATATAGTTTTGTCAGAATTTGTGACAACAGGTTGATGCAGTGCATGCTACCCCCTTGCTCACGTAGTTCAATGTGCCTACTGAGATTCCAGCTCTTCCAATTGTAGACTAACAACATAACTTGGCATCAAGTCTAAGAGATAATTTCCAGCCCTCAATACAATTTTTGAGGAATCGACAAAATTATAATAAGTTAAGGGCATTTACATACATGCCACAAAATTCTTGAATATTTACATATCTAACACCAAAAATTTCATATTTACACACAACACTCAAATAAAAATATTGTATGCAAATAAATATTTTTTCATGCAAGTTTTTAATGCCAAGGTTTTCTTAATGTAATATCAAATTTTACGTGTTAGAATGCATAAGAATTGTGTGAAATGTATGTACAGTTCACAAAAGGCTAATCCAAATGTCAGAAATGTGAACTGNTTCAAATAAAAATATTGTATGCAAATAAATATTTTTTCATGCAAGTTTTTAATGCCAAGGTTTTCTTAATGTAATATCAAATTTTACGTGTTAGATGTGTAAATGCATAAGAATTGTGTGAAATGTATGTACTGTTCACAAAAGGCTAATCCAAATGTCAGAAATGTGAACTGAAAGATTGCCTTAGATTCTAGGCTTTCTAATACAGATGTAAATATAAATGCAAAAAATCGTAGGGCACATTTTTAATCCAGAATTACTTAATAGTTTGAAAAAAAAGATAAAAAAATAAACATAATCATTTATAAAAAATTATGCTTAGAAAATAAAGAATAAAGAATACACGGCTGACATTCACACCACTTAAATAACCTCAAATTATAACCAATTTGATTAAAGTTAAGTAAAGATGGAGAAGAAAAAAAGTTGGAAAANCTCAGATTCCAGGCTTTCTAATACAGATGTAAATATAAATGCAAAAAATCGTAGGGCACATTTTTAATCCAAAAATTACTTAGTAGTTTGAAAAAAAAGAGAAAAAAATAAACATAATCATCTATAAAAAATTATGCTTAGAAAATAAAGAATAAAGAATACATGGCTGATATTCACACCGCTTAAATAACCTCAAATTATAACCAATTTGATTAAAGTTAAGTAAAGATGGAGAAGAAAAAAAGTTGGAAAAGAACAATAAGATCCTCCAAAATTTTTATAATCACAGCCCCCAACCTTGCCCCTGACACAGACCAGCACTCTCCTTCCCCTCCCCGTCACACCCATGGCCAACTCCCAACCTCTTTCACCAGTCACCACTCTTGGGATACCATTAGTTAAGTTTGTTTGCCTGTGTTTTATTTGTCTTTTAACAATGTTTAGTTGTAACCTTATTTGTTTTGAATGATAATATTTGTTTTCCCTATCATGGGGTTAACTCCAATATCATTTGGTATTAGAGCCAACCTAAACTTAATTCTATTCTAAGGTTTCTAGCCTTTCCTACACATCTCCACACCAAGAATTTCTTCCATATCCNGCCTTGCCCCTGACACAGACCAGCACTCCCCTTCCCCTCCCTGCACACCCATGGGAGCCCCTCCCTGTCACACCCATTTCACCAGTCACCACTCTTGGGATAACGTTAGTTAAGTTTGTTTGTCTGTTGTTTTATTTGTCTTTTGACAATGTTTAGTCGTAACCCTATTTGTTTTTGAATGATAATATTTGTTTTCCCTATCATGACTTGGGTTAACTCCGATATCATTTGGTATTAGAGCCAGCCTAAACTTAATTCTATTCTAGGGTTCCTAGCCTTTCCTACACATCTCCACACCAAGAATTTCTTCCATATCCTCAAACATCATCTTTCACTCGCACAAATTCAAACCCTAACCATGACACTAAAGAGATACGTGTCGAAACCTACCCGGAAAGAGATAGCGAGGAATCCGTCGACTTCAGCAGACTTGTGGAGATTGATAACAGAACCCAGGAGAAAATTACACTTGATCGTAATATGGACAGTCGAAGAGGAGAAAGGGACGATAACTTGGATCCCTTCCATAAGAGGACTTCAGTGACGTTTCGGAATTCATTATTAGAGGAGACCGAGACAAAAGATGACGCATGGACATAAAAATTTTGGAATAAATGCGGATCTACTGGTGTTTGACGAAGGGATGGATTCAGATGATTTCATCGAATGATTTTAGTTGATTGAGAGAATCTTCGAATAAAGAAAGGTGGAAGAAGACAAGGATAAAATTTGCAGCCATCAAATTAAAATATTATGATTGGAAAACTTATAGAGGCAAAAAAGGAGAGAAGTGAGAATATTATCAGATGAGAGATGATGAGGAATAAGTTGCAAATGAAATACTTACCTCCACACATTTGTTGAGGCTCTAACACTTATTAAATAAAGACCTATCAGTGGATGAGTTCACGACACAGCTTGACCAGCTTTACATGATGTGAATTAAAGTCTGTTTGGGGCAGCTTATTTAGTGCGGTGACATTTTGAAAACGCACATGGTCTGTTTGGGTAAAATACGTTTTGACAACTTGTGCGTTTTCAAAATGCTGAAAACAACAATTTCACACCACACCTATCTAGGTGCGGTGACAGCTTTCTGGCTGCGGTCTTACTTTTTCCAAAAAAAATAAAAATTTGTAATAGTCACCGTACCTAGCTTATCGACAGATTATTTTTAATCAGCTTATCAACAAATTATTCAATAAGTTGCAGCTGCCCCAAACAGACCTTAGTCAAGCCAAAGGATCATACTATAACTCGGTATCTGGGAGGCCTAAGGCCAACTATCAATAACATTATGCAACTTTAGCCCTATTGGTCACTAGAAGATGTTCGAACCTTAGCATTTAAGGTGGAAAGACAACGGAAACAGAGTAGGTAACTACCGCCATTCAGACAACCACCTACCGTTGAAAACATCAGCATGAGCACGCCTCAGGTAAGACTGTAAATGAACCAATGAACCCGATGAACAACTCGAACTCAACTCAATTAAGCCTCAATCATGTTTGTTTAAATTAGTAAATAAAAAAACAACTTTTAAAAGCTTAGAGCTTAAATGAACTAAATATGAACATAGTGGCACGTATTCATTTATGTTCATGAACAAACTCACTTGTTGTTCAACAAATAACTTATTAAATACTCGATATTAAGCTCGATGATAGCTCGTATTATATATAATATATTATTTAAATAAAATTTAATAAAATAAAATTTGTTTAAAATGTAAATTTAATAGTAATATATTATTANCTGCCACTAAAGAGATACGTGTCAAAACTTACCTGGAAAGAGATAGCGAGGAATCTGTCGACTTCAACAGACTTGTGGAGATTGATGACAGAACCCCGGAGAAAATTACACTCGATCGTAATATGGGCAATCGAAGAGGAGAAAGGGACGATAACTTGAATTCCTTCCATAAGAGGACTTCAGTGATGGGGATGACAGACCGACGTTTCGGAATTCATTATTAGAGTAAATCGAGACAGAAGATGACGCATGAAGGACATAAAAATTTCGAAATAAAAGTGAATCTATTGGTGTTTGACGAAGGGATGGATTCAGATGATTTCATCGAATGGTTTTAGTTGATTGAGAGAATCTTCGAGTAAAGAAAGGTGGAAGAAGACGAGGATAAAACTTGCAGCCATCAAATTAAAATATTATGATTGGAAAACTTATAGAGGCAAAAAAGGAGAGAAGTGAGAATATTATCAGATGAGAGATGATGAGGAAGAAGTTGCAAATGAAATACTTACCTCCACATATTTGTTGAGGCTCCAACACTTGCAAAATAAAGACCTATCAGTGGATGAGTTCACGACACAGCTTGACCAGCTTTAGATGATTTGAATTAGAGTCCGTTTGGGGCAGCTTATTGGGTGCGGTGGCGTTTTGAAAACACACCTGACTTGTTTGGGTAAACCATGTTTTGGCAGCTTATGCGTTTTCAAAACGCTGAAAACATCGTTTTCACATCACACCTATCTAGGTGTGGTGACAGCTTTCTGGATGCAGTCTTACTTTTCCAAAAAAATAAAAATTTGTAATAGCCACCGTACCTACCTTATCAACATTATTTTTAATCAACTTATCAGCAAATTATTCAATAAGTTGCAGCTGCCCCAAACAGACCTTAGTCGAGCCAAAGGAACATACTATAGCTCGGTATCTGGGAGGCCTAAGGCTAACTATCAATAACATTATGCAATTTTAGCCCTATTGGTCACTAGAAGATGTTCGGACCTTAGCATTGAAGGTGGACAGACAACAGAAACTGAGTAGGTAACTACCGCCATTCAGACAACCACCTGTCGTTGGAAACATTAGCATGAGAACGCCTCAAGTAAAACTGTAAATGAACCAATGCACCCGATGAACAACTCGAACTCGGCTCAATTAAGCCTCAATCATGTTTGTTTAAATTAGTAAATAAAAAAAACTTAAACAACTTTTAAAAGCATAGAGCTTAAATGAACTAAATATGAACATAGTTGAACGTATTCATTTATGTTCATGAACAAACTCACTTGTTGTTCAACAAATAACTCATTAAATACTCGATATTAAGCTAGATGATAGCTCGTATTATATATGATATATTATTTAAATAAAATTTAATAAAATAAAATTTGTTTAAAATATAAATTTAATAGTAATATATTATTATATCAATAATATTTTTTGATTAACTATTAATTATATATTTATTTTACTAAAGTTTAGATGTTGGATGAGAAAATACATAAGACTTATGTGTCATGTATGCAATGCCCCTTAAAATTAAAAATAGACCCCAACAAACCTCGCTTTTCCACTGGTCTCTCACAGTTTCATGTCTCCTGGTTTGGCCTGAAACATACGAAACCCTAAGCCACTAGGCTATGCAAACATCGAAAGCAACAACGAGATCACCGTGTGCAAAGATCTTTGAAACTATAGTCTCTCGAGTATCTCACTTTTCCACTTTGCTCATAACATCCTACCCGACTAAAAAATACAGTGCAATCATTATAAGTTATATATGATTAAGAATAAGGACGGTGCAAAATCCCAAAATAAAAGACATCTACAAGATTGTCCAAAAAAGCTAGAAAAAAAACAAGTGCATATCATTATGGGGAAAACCAACACCTACATCTGAATGTAGGAATTGAGTTCAAACATGGACGTATAATTATGCTAAAATATGAGAGATTACATTTTATATAATCATGGTTCATGAGTTGCATTTCATTTTATAGAGTTCAAAATCAATAAATTAGTTAGCGCGATCAGATTTGTAAAATTATTTATTAAATTTTTTATGTGAAATCTAAATATTCGTTTGAGTATTTAGCGTGTTTATTAGCTCATTTAAATACTCGTTCACTTGTCATAAACATATCAAGTATAAATCAAGTTCAAACAATAAAAAATTTAAACAATTCAAGCTTGAACAATATATGAAAGCTCGACACAAGCCCAAGCTGAATATAAACAACTTATAATTATACCAAGCAAAGTCCGAACTATGATATACTTGGCTCGACTCGGCTCAATTACGATTCTAGCCTCAGGGAATTGAGAAGACTGGTCAGGATAAGGACATAGTCATTCGGATAGAGAAGAACGCTGAGAAGAGTAGCACAATCACTACAGTCCCAACCAAAAAATGCTTCAGATGTCATAGTTTTAGACACATCGCCTCCAATTGCCCTAAGAGTCGGATTGTGTCCTTTACCCCATGGAAGTAGCCGAAGAAAATGGTGACGAGCATCAACTTCCAACAGATAAGGGTAAGATGCTTGTCGTTCGAAGAAAATAACTCTCCTTCCCCTTCCACGTCACACTCACGACCCAACCTCTTTCGGTCATCACTCTTAGGATACACTTTACTTGAGTTTGTTTGTGTCTATTGTTGCATTTCCCTTTTAAGAGCGTTTAATTGTAACCCTATTTGCTTTTGAGTAATAATATTTGTTTTCCATATTGTGGTTTGGGTTAACTCCAGTATCATATAGTGCAGTAAAAAAAATAACTCACTTGCAGGTAAATCTTCCGTAGTTTATTATACGAAACTTAGGAAAGTTGACCGTAAACAAGCTTAAACACTGCTCAAATAAAAACATATTAAAACATTAGTTAATGATAAGTAATATGCAACTTAATAACTAATACGAGGAAAAAAATCCACTCCACCTAAATTACATCAATAATTATAGCATAAAAAGAAAGCAGAAAAAAAAAGCTGAGGACAACTAAAAAATAACCAAACCTACTGGCTTTCGAAGTATCTCAACGCAACTTCCCATCCCCAATATGCCAGCCTACTAAATTAGTAATTTTATAATCAAGGGACCTCCCCGGCCTCTCTCTTACTCTGTTTCTCTCCTCTCTCGCTTTATTTCCCACTCCACATACTGTTGGTCATATAAAAATATGTAGCATTCGAAACATGAAACCACTTCTAAAGAAATGAGCGCCTAAAACAATAATTTGATTGAAGGCGGTTACACTGTCCATGAGAAAAAGGAGCACGAGAAACATGTACTGCACCATTGCTTAGCTTAACCCAGCAGAAACTTATCACCCAGAACTNTATATTATTATATCAATAATATTTTTTGATTAATTATTAATTATGTATTTATTTTACTAAAGTTTAGATGTTGGATGAGAAAATACATAAGACTGATGTGTCATGTATGCAATGCCCCTTAAAATTAAAAATAGACCCCAACAAACCTCACTTTTCCACTGGTCTCTCACAGTTTCATGTCTCCTGGTTTCGCCTGAAACATACAAAACCCTAAGCCACTAGGCTATGCAAGCATCGAAGGCAACAATGAGATCGCAGTGTGCAAAGATCTCTGAAACTATAGTCTCTCGAGTATCTCCCTTTTCCACTTTGCTCATAAAATCCTACCCGACTAAAAAATACAGTGCAATCATTATAAGTTATATATGATTAAGAATAAGGACGGTGCAAAATCCCAAAATAAAAGACATCTACAAGATTGTCCAAAAAAGCTAGAAAAAAAAACAAGTGCATATCATTATGGGAAAGCCAACACCTACATCTGAATGTAGGAATTGAGTTCAAACTTGGACGTATAATTATGCTAAAATATGAGAGATTACATTTTATATAATCATGATTCATGAGTTGCATTTCATTTTTATAGAGTTCAAAATCGATAAATTAGTTAGTGCGATCAGATTTGTAAAATTATTTATTGAATTTTTTATGTGAAATCTAAATATTCGTTTGAGTATTTAGCGTATTTATTAGCTCATTTAAATACTCGTTCACTTGTCATAAACAAATCAAGTATAAATTAAGTTCAAACAATAAAAAATTTAAACAATTCAAGCTTGAACAATATATGAAAGCTCGGCACAAGCTCAAGCTGAATATAAACAACTTATAATTATACCAAGCCAAGTCTGAACTATGATATACTCGACTCGACTCGACTCAATTACGATCCTAGCCTCAGGGAGTTGGGCAGACTAGTCAGGATAAGGACATAGTCATTCAGATAGAGAAGAACACTGAGAAGAGTAGCACAATCACTACAATCCCAACCAAAAAATGCTTCAGATGTCATAGTTTTAGACACATCGCCTTCAGTTGCCCTAAGAGTCGGATTGTGTCCTTTACCCCATGAAAGCAGCTGAAGAAAATGGTGACGAGCATCAACTTTCAACAGATAAGGGTAAGATTCTTGTCGTTCGAAGAAAAGCACTCTCCTTCCCCTTCCACGTCACACTCACAACCCAACCTCTTTCGGTCATCACTCTTAGGATACACTTTACTTGAGTTTGTTTGTGTTTATTGCTACATTTCCCTTTTAAGAGCGTTTGATTGTAACCCTATTTGCTTTTGAGTAATAATATTTGCTTTCCATATTGTGGTTTGGGTTAACTCCAGTATCATATAGTGCAGTAAAAAAGTAACTCACTTGCAGGTAAATCTTCCGTAGTTTATTATATGAAACTTAGGAAAGTTGACCGTAAACAAGCTTAAACACTGCTCAAATAAAAACATATTAAAACATTAGTTAATGATAAGTAAGATGCAACTTAATAACTAATATGAGGAAAAAATTCCACTCCACCTAAATTACATCAATAATTATTAGCATAAAAAGAAAGCAGAAAAAAAAAGCTGAGGACAACTAAATAATAACCAAACCTACTGGCTTTCAAAGTATCTCAACGCCCCTTCCCATCCCCCATATGCCAGCCTACTAAATTAGTAATTTTAATCAAGGGACCTCCCCGGCCTCTCTCTTACTCTGTTTCTCTCCTCTCTCGCTTTATTTCCCACTCCACATACTGTTGGTCATATAAAAATATGTAGCATTCGAAACATGAAACCACTTCTAAAGTAATGAGCGCCTGAAACAATAATTTGATTGAAGGCGGTTACACTGTCCATGCAAAAAAGGAGCACGAGAAACATGTACTGCACCATTGCTTAGCTTAACCCAGCAGAAACTTATCACCCAGAACTTAGCGAATAGATCTGGGATATGGAAACATCAGAAACAGACAGTAATGAACTACAGAATGAAGCCCAACAATGACAAATTAAAGAATAGCATGAAAATAATAAGCGTTCAAGACAGATTAATAGACAAAAGAGTTGAATTAAGAGCAGTGAGTATTTGGCTTTTTTTCTAAGATTAAACTCTCTCCTTACCTTTAGCTAAAACTCACTTCTCTCTAACACACCGCCACCCAGCACGGCACGTTCTGTACAACACTGCAGACATTGATGATTGCCAAAAAATTATGAGAGAACTCAAGGAAAATACAATGATGATGAAGTTTTAGAGACCGAGGTCAAGTAGATAGATACAGTGAGAGCTGAGAGAAAACACTTGAAAGCCTCACGAATAAGTTGATATCTACTGTAGAAGAAGGTACTTGTCAAAGAAGTAATCAATTACAGGTTTACCCATAGTTGAAGTTGGACAAGAAGGGAATGCCGAGCATTTACAAAATTATCCTAGGAATATATAATTGACATATGGTACCAATCTGATTAAATTTTAACACCATGGAAGCTATAAGTTGACCAAGTTTCAATATATTCAGGCAAGACTAAAAAATCAACCCTTCACATCAAGCTGGTTTAGGCCAAGTTCTCCCTCTTGTTTAGTCCCACATCAAATTTTCCCAGGAATATAAACTGGACAAAAAGGGGTAAGATAAGTAGAACATTTGTCAATTTTATATTTCAAATGTAACGACACCATATTAGCCCTCTCAACTTTTACTTGCAATGTGCCTTCTATATCTTTTTTAACAATGAGAAAGCTACCAAGTCCATGAGAACCATTTATAAGAATAAATTGTTGAACCAATGACAAGAAAAGTACCTAAGCGTTCACTGTACACATCCAACAAATTAACTCATATATTGTTTAATTATTCGAGCATCATTAGCACTATAAATTTCACCCCACAAAACAAGTAATCCCATGTATTGTTTCAAAGCAATTACAAACTCAACAAATTCTATCTTGAAATCACTAGAATTGATGAATGACCACTATGAGGAATCCTAGGCTAAGAAAAGCTCTATGCATGCACAAGCCATACTATACTTAAAGGTGCAAGTAGGCTCAAACTTCCCAGAGAAGCCTAGGGCAGCTTGGCGCCTCCAAAAATATCCATAAGAATCCAAAGATTTTTATAGTTTAATAAAGTTATAATTTGCTTATTTCAGAAGAATTCTTTCCACTATGAGATGTGCAAAGAAATCACTTGAAACCAAACCAAACCCAAACCCAAAACAAGAGATTGAACCCATGTTTTGTTTCAATTTTCATCAAAGCTAACTTTTGCTCCACGAAACAACAGATCTCATGCATTATTTCAATGCCATTACATATGGCCCCAAATTAGCATATTAGTAGATTTTGATAATATAACAACCCACCTTGTACGAGAAAACAAGCTTGCCGCCTCTCCTATAAGGTCCATGCACTAGGATATTCCCTCATTGGAGTCAGCCCCCCATGCGGTATCCTAGGCTAAGCAAGCACTAGGCATGCCTAAGCCTTAATAGACTTGAAGGTGCAAGTAGGCTTGGACTTCCTATAGACAGGGTTGGGCATGCTTGAACTCTCGAACAAATCTTCAGATAAATCTAAATGAGATTTTTCTAGTTTGTTATATGGTACGTAATATGCTTTATTCTAAAGGAACCATTTCCAATAAGAGGTGTGAGAAGACCTCAACCCAAAATCCAAAACATAGCAAAGGATTGATCAATTTGATTTCAATTTTAAAGAACTCAGTTTTCCTTTTTACATGCTTGCATAAGCAACGAGGCATTAGTATGTTTTTGTTGCTTGAAATCGGAACCGTAAAAAATAACAAGCAAAAGCACTATGCATCACATATGATTACCAAACCCGCCCATTTTAGAGGAAGCTGAGCTAAATTGCATAGCTCACAAATTCCCTTTTGTTAAGTGACCCTATATCAGAGCAACCAAACCGAATATAACCAGTTTAAAACCAAATTAATTTAAATCATGCTACATAACTTCTACGTGTAACCCAAGAACTTCACCTGATTGTTTAGTTTCGTTGGTTCAATCACAGGTTCTATTTTGGCGGCCTGGTTTCAGATTATAATCTAGTTGCTTGGCTTTGTTGAGTTAGATTCTATATAGAGATATCTCTGCAGACATGTAAAAATTTCCCAACGCACTAATGCTCCTTCTTGAAAGTATTAAATTAGCTGCTCAGCCAACAATATAGGAGTTAAATAATAAAATCTACTAGAGCATCACTAGTCAACAATGACCTACCACACTCATGTCAACTTCATCAGCCTCCTGCACCTGCCTTTCTTCTAGATGTAGCAACTACAAACCAGGAATCTTTTGCATTTCTTTAGTTAACAAATGAAAGTTTTTTCCCTCTGTCAACAAAATTATTTCACGCCCCTCAATTAAACAATACCCAAAACTGCATACTAACAAAGCCAATCAAAACACTGAAATTAAAAAAAAAACAATTCTATCCTTTTCACTCATATTACCAAAAAGAAGCCCCCAAAATTTCTATACTAAATACTAAAGACATTAAGCAGGTCAAAGTAGCAAGTCATTGCATCATTTGCTTCAACCATCTGATTAATGAGGTCAATTTCTTTTGGTTAATTCCTCGTACCTTTAGATGATTTTTCTTTTTGAATAGGTTCAAAACATCAAACCTTCCACTTCATAAACATAAGGTTGAGATTTAACTCCTGCAACGTGCAACACCCTTGCAACTACTTGCACTACCTGTAGCTACTATTTGTCTATAAAGAGCCACCTTCATACTCTTCACACCGACCAAACCCAAAAACTAAAAAAACCCGATAAGTACAATATCAAATTACTTTATCAGCAGAAAAAGGCAATAAGCGGCAATGATGGAAGGTTTTCCTATTAATGCTGTGGCTCAGGTCCATTTTGTCTTTAAACAAAATTCTACAAATTTTTTAACGCATGCAAATACCTAAAAGAGACCTAAGAAGCCACATATCTACCAAGAAACCAGTTGGGAATGAAACCCTTTATCTTAGGGATAGAATAAAGAATAAACAAAGAAGGAGCTGAAGAAGTTTGAGTTCTAGATAAAAAACCCTTAGAGATATGAGATTGTATTGTATGATGTTTCAATTGTTTGACCACTGCTCCAATGGAATTGAGAATGGACCAAAGAAAAACATGATGTCAAGTTTGGTTCAACATCAGCTAAAAAAATATAAACTTCTTTAAAGTAAGGCCAACTTTTCTTTATCCTTTTTCCACATGAAAATAAAAATGAGAAAGTCAGATATTCCAGCAAACCAACAATTGCCCGGTGTAACTCAAAGACTAAATAATGATAAAAAAAAAACGCTCAACAATCAAGAACAATTAACAAATTATATTTTACAATTACAAATGGTTGTCATGGACTGAATAGCTTCCACATTATTAATAAAAAAAATNTGCTTTGAGGTTGGTCCCTAACTTCCGTTCCTCTATTTGAGATTTGATCCTTAATTCTAGTTCCCTTCTTTCGAGGTCGGTACCTAAATTCTGACTCTCTTTTTAAAATAGATACCTAAATTTCNTCTTTTTAAACAAAAAAAACAACCAACAAAAATTAAATTTTGGAAAAACATATTTTGAAAACTAAATATGATAAAAACAACAAGAAATGAAAATAAATATGTTGAGTTTTTTCTCTTGATTTTGAGGTCTCTTACTCCTTGCTCGCGCAGCATGACCATCCTTGTCTGCACTAAATCTCACAAAATTTTACATATCTTCCTCAACAATGTCAACTTTTTCACATAACACATATCTATGAGTTCAACACCACAAACTCTATGTAAATTTCAATTCTCATTTTGGAATCAGTCACTAACTTCTGATTCCCTCACGTTGAGGTTGGTCCCTAACTTTTGATCCTCTTTTTGAGATTTGATCCTTAAATTTTGATTCTCTTTTTGGAAATTGGCCCTAACTTCTGATTCCCTTGCTCTGAGGTCGGTCCCTAACTTCTGATCCACTTTTTGAGATTTGATCCTTAAATTTCAATTCTCATTTTGGAATCNCTATGAGTTCAACACCACAAACTCTTTGTAAATTTCAATTCTCATTTCGGAATCAATCACTAACTTCTGATTCCCTCACGTTGAGGTTGGTCCCTAACTTTTGATCCTCTTTTTGAGATTTGATCCTTAAATTTTGATTCACTTTTTGGAAATTGGCCCTAACTTCTGATTCCCTTGCTTTGAGGTCGGTCCCTAACTTCTGATCCACTTTTTGAGATTTGATCCTTAAATTTCAATTCTCATTTTGGAATCAGGCACTAACTTCTGATTCCCTTGCTTTGAGGTTGGTCCCTAACTTCCGTTCCTCTATTTGAGATTTGATCCTTAAATCTCAATTCTCATTTTAGAATCAGTCCCCAACTTCTGATTCCCTTGCTTTGAGGTCTATCCCTAACTTTTGATCCTCTTTTTGAGATTAATCCCTAAATTTCAATTCTCATTTTGGAATCAGTCCCTAACTTCTGATTCCCTTGCTTTGAGGTCATTCCCTAACTTTCGATCCTCTTTTTGAAATTTGATCCTTAAATTTCAATTCACTTTTCAGAATCATTCCTTAACTTTTGATTCCCTCGCTTTGAGGTTGATCCCTAACTTATGATCCTCTTTTTGAGATTTGATCCTTAAATTTCAATTCTCATTTTGGAATCAGTCCCTAACTTTTGATTCCCTCGCTTTGAGGTCGGCCCCTAACTTTTGATCCTCTCGCTGAGATTTGATCCTTAAATCTCAATTCTCATTTTGGAATCAGCCCCCAATTTTTTATTCCCTTGTTTTGAGGTCAGTCCCTAACTTTCGATCCTCTTTTTGAGATTTGATCCTTAAATTTCAATTCACATTTTGGAATCAGTCCCTAACTTCTGATTCCCTTGCTTTAAGGTCAGTCCCTAACTTCTAATCCCCTTTTTGAGATTTGATCCTTAAATCCCAATTCACATTTTGAAATCACTCCCTAACTTCTGATTCCCTCGCTTCAAGGTTGGACCCAAACTTCCAATCGTCTTTTTGAGATTTGATTCATAAATCTCAATTCTCTTTTCGAAATCAGTCCCTAACTTCTGATTCCTGCACTTTGAGGTTGGACCCTAACATCCGATCCTCTTTTTGAGATTGATACCTAAATTTCAATTCTCATTTCGGGATGAGTTCCTAAATTCTAGTTCCCTTCTTTCGAGGTCGGTACCTAAATTCTGACTCTCTTTTTAAAATAGATACCTAAATTTCAATTCCCACCCTAGGGTCAGCACTTACATACTGATTACCATTCTCTATAAATAACTGAAACTTGATAACTCAAACTCACTCTCGAGTCCCCAGAGAGAGTTCCTACTTCTTGACTTCTATCAAATATTCACTTGCTAATTCCCCAGTGAAAACAAATAGCACACACAACTCTACACCTCCTTCTAAGTATGTTGACTTAGGAGTCTGTGTTGATTTTTTTGATCTCGTCGGTCAACACCAATACGCATGGTGTGCTTGCCCATCACACCACACCTTTTTGGGTTCCATTTGTTGACCTCACTTTTTGTTGAGGTTTAGTTGTTCATCTTTAGTTGCTTAGGGTCTAGCCATAGGACTTTCCTGTTGACTATTCTTAGAAAACTAGAAAAGAAACCCTCACCATTAGAAATTCTACACTCCTCCTTTCTCAACTTGAAGTTCCACATATTAGTCCTAACCTCTATCACTTTGTAGGTGGGGTCAATATAGGGGAGCTCAAGGTGAGTTCCCATACGACTGCTTGCCCTTAGGGTTGACCCTGGGTGCTGGAGCTAAGGCACTCACTTTCACTGACTCTCACTCACAATCCCTCACAACCATAAACCAAATATTTGTTGACTTTGATCACTTTCTTCTTTGAGGGACTCATGTAGATGGTCCCCTAAACCCACTTGCCCTAGGCTAGGGTTTAGCTAAGACCAATACATAGAGGACCCAAATGAGGATCTCATTGGTCCATAGCTCATGTAAGGTGGTTGATACCCCAACCCTACCAAAATACCTAATTTGACTTTTCACCCTAAACCTACCCAAATTACCTAAACACCCCCAAATCCCAAATTTGGTTAAAATCCTCAAATTCACCCAAAATATCCAAACTTGTTCAAAAATCATTTCAAACCTTTTGAAAATACCAAAATTTTCCAAAACCACCATAAATTACCAAAATACCCCCAAATTTAAATACCCTTGGCACCCCAAACTTTCTCAAAACGTACAAGATCACTCCAAATGTCTCCAAAACTAATTTGGACCCTTCAATTGAAACTAATTTGGCTAATTTAACCATTTTGACCAAAACCCCCAAATTGCATTTAAAGGCCCATATTCCCCAAATTCACCTCAAATGTTCATCATTTTGGGCCCAATTTTCGTCAATATCAACTCTAAACTTAACTTCACCTTTCATATGACTAATTTAAACCAAATCCAAGCTTAATTGGTCCATGCTTTGAGCTCAATTTTGATTTAAGTCAAACGCCCAATTTTGGCTACATGACTTAATCCCAACAAATTGAACCCCATAGCCTAATCAATTTGCCCTTATTGAGACCTAAACTCTTCATAACAGTCTTACACACCAAATTTAACCTTCAATTAGTCATGGTGAAGCCTCAATTTCACTTAATTTTAACCCAAGTTCAAAATCCCCAAATTTGCCCCAAATTGGCTATACCTCGAAATTCCACCAAACTGATTGCCCTAACCCCAAAATTGACACCCAATTGATAATGAAAACTCTTCATGACATTCCCATAAGCCATTCTCAATAATCAATTTGGACTTAGCCCAACATAGCCCAATCTAGACCCAAGTCTAGCCCAACTTTCCTAAATTGACCAAGATCCCAAAATCCTTCAAATTGAGCTTAAAATTAGACTCAAAATCATTTCAATCCTTCACCAAAAATCTTCATAACAATCATCTACACAATTTTGATCAATCAATTGGGCTCAAAGTCATGGCTAGCCTAACTCAAACTCAACTTTTAGCCATTTGGACCCACATTGGACTGTTGCACTAAAATTAACTTAGCCATCTCAAAGCCACCAAATTGATGACTCCATAGCCACTAAGCACGCTCTATTGACCAGGCTAGACCCCCTTGGACCATCCATGGTGAACTATGGACCATTGGATCCCTAATTTAAGGGATTTATGCCCATTTATGGGTCGTAACCAAAAATCTTCCCCATCATCACTTACCATTATTGGTTAATTATAATTAACCCTCCCACTTGCTCACCTGACCTCCTGGCCACCTCCCCCAGTTTGCTAGCTGGCCTAGTGGTTGGAAAACACCAAAACCAAGAGCCCTAAGCCAAAATTCAAACCCAAACTCACCCATCTGAGCTGGTTAATTCCAATTGGATTTAGAACTTTAAAACCCTCCACTTAAGCACCATTTTTCCCCCTCAATTGACCATGACAACCAACCTAGGACATTTCTATTTAGAGCTCACCTCCATGGCCAATGGGGGAAAGCTGAAAATTTCTTAAGGTAACTTTGCCAATATGCTTCCAGAGACTCCCTAAGACCTCCTCAGTTCAAGCCCACCATTTTCCCCCTCTGGTTCTCTCTGTGTGAGTTTAATTTTGAGCTCAAAGTTTCAGTTGAAATTAGGACATGTTTCCCCATAGCTCTACACTAAACCAAATCTCAATTTATTGTGCACACACCATCTCCACAGTGAAAAGAGTTTATCCCTCAGAAAAGGGCCCTCTCAAACAGCGTTAGTATAGACTTCAATCAATACCTGAACTTGAGCTTGGTCAATTTCATACCTAGACAATTCAACAGAGCCTGATACTTCATCTAGAGGTTTGTTGGACCCAATCAAAGCTACCAGAACCATCTGATTGAGGCCTCTCCTCTCAGACAAAGGTATTGAACCTTAACCCTAATCGAAGCCTATTTTTAATCTCCATACGTATTTACTTTATTTCATACCGTATAATCCATATATATATGTTTATTAGAGTAGATAAAGCTCTAGGAACAATCCTCATGAGATTTGGTTGAGTCTAAAGGGAGATCTTAAGGTTTTAGTGTGGACGTGTCTCGGGTTAGGTCACTTGGGGATGATGACAGGGAGCCATCCGATCGCGTGTTTATCATCAATGAGTTAGGTCACTTGCATGAACTGCGGGCCGCATGGTATGCCAGGGTGGAAATGTGGTTTTCAGTCTTTTAATTCTCCATGCATGTAGACATTTCAGCATATCTTGAAATTTTGGCATGTTGTTGTCTCTATCATGAGGGACATTCTCTAATTTTTATAAGATCAGAGAGGACCTCCAGATAGAGATCCATATTTTTCAATTTTATTTCTATTATTTTCATAAATTAATCATAATAATTAACATGTCGCTTACAAAATTTTTGGA
The DNA here is from genome assembly GCA_002079205.1 of Phalaenopsis hybrid cultivar. NCBI lineage: Eukaryota > Viridiplantae > Streptophyta > Magnoliopsida > Asparagales > Orchidaceae > Phalaenopsis > Phalaenopsis hybrid cultivar. The sequence goes on from JXCR01140481.1 coordinate 131,161, forward strand.
AGGTTTATTGTGACCAAAGAATCCTTTGGAAAATTTTTCATGGGTCAAGTTATTAAGAACACACTTAACTCTCACAAAATCCTAAACACAAAGAAAATTAATTTGGGAAAAATAATCATCTAAATGACTTGATTCTAATTCTCCATTTTGATTTAAAGTTCATAGAACTTCCCATATAAATTTCAAAATATTTGAAGTTCATTTGATAGCATAACTTGATTTTCTAAGTTAAATGTCATTTTGATACTAAAATGAATTTTAATAATTAAAATATAACTTAAAAAATTATGAAAATTAGTTTTAGGAGTCCTCTGTGATTAGAATTTTTAAAAAGTAAAATTGTAATTAAAATAAAAATTTTATTTTAAGCTTATTTTTAAAATATTTAAATAATTAAAATAATAATAATAATCACAAAATTAATAAAATTTGTGGAAATTTTTTAAATTGCTTCTTAAGCATTTAGGATCAATTGGAATATTTTCCCTAATTTTCTAAGTGAAGATATTGAATTTTCATGCTTAAAATAATTTTTTAAAGGCTAAAAATGATTTTTTCTTAATTTTTCACTTAAATAATTCCAAAAATTCAAATAAAAATTAGAAAAATATAAAATTTACTTTTCTGGGTTACTTGACCTAGGAGGGATTTAATAAAAATACAAAACTTAATTTTCCATGATTAAAATATTNTAAAAATTAGAAAAATTTAAAATTTGCTTTTCTGGGTTACTTGACCTAGGAGGGATTTAATAAAAATACAAAACTTAATTTTCCATGATTAAAATATTTTATAATTAATTAATACTCCAAAATTTAAAATAATTCTAATAATTCAAATAAAACTCAAAAAATCATGAAATTTAGCCCAAGTTTTTTTCTTGTCTAAGTAGACCTCCAATAAAAATTTTAATTGATTAGGCTATGCCTTGGTCAAGTTATTGAATTTTCTTTGAAAAATCATTTTTTTGCATATCCATAAATATGTAAATTAAATTAAAATTTGAAAAATCAGATTTTCTCCTCTTATATTTTAATTTACCCATGAGTAAAGTGGGATGAAAATTTAAAAGTCATTTGAATTAAATTTGATGAATTATGAANCAATTGATTAGGCTATGCCCTGGTCAAGTTGTTGAATTTTCTTTGAAAATCATTTTTTTGCATATCCATAAATATGTAAATTAAATTAAAATTTGAAAAATCACATTTTCTCCTCTTATGTTTTAATTTACCCATGAGTAAAGTGGGATGAAAATTTAAAAGTCATTTGAATTAAATTTGATGAATTATGAAGTGATAGAGCCTTAGGGGCAAAAGTGTAATTTTGGAAGTTTGGCCTTAATTAACACTTATGATTACTTTAAGAAAAAGAAATGGGCAACCTTTGATCTTAGTTAACATCTTTGGATGATTGAAACACAAGGGATTAATTGGTAGAAACCAATCTTACTTTTACCAATTAAAGGATAAATTTGAAATTTCCTAGATTATTAAAATTTGGAGGTCTGCCAAATTAAATGATCCTAAACTTAGAGGTATGGTTTTGGGTGTGAATAACTCATTAATTTAATACCCTCATNAGTCGGCCAAATTAAATGATCCTAAACTTAGAGGTATGGTTTTGGGTGTGAATAACTCATTAATTTAATACCCTCATNTCACAGCAAAGGATTGATCAATTTGATTTCAATTTTAAAGAACTTAGTTTTCCTTTCTACATGCTTGCATAAGCAACGACTCATTAGTGTGTTTTTGTTGCTTGAAATCGGAACCGTAAAATATAACAAGAAAAAGAACTATGCATCACATATGATTACCAAACCCGCCCATTTTAGAGGAAACTTAGCTAAATTGCATAGCTCACAAAATTCCCTTTTGTTAAGTGACCCTATATCAGAGCAACCAAACCGAATATAACCAGTTTAAATCATGCTATATAACTTCTACGTGTAACCCAAGAACTTCAACTGATTGTTTAGTTTCGTTGGTTCAATCACAGGTTCTATTTTGGCGGCCTGGTTTCAGATTATAATCTAGTTGCTTGGCTTTGTTGAGTTAGATTCTATATAGAGATATCTCTGCAGACATGTAAAAATTTCCCAACGCACTAATGCTCCTTCTTGAAAGTATTAAATTAGCTGCTCAGCCAACAATATAGGAGTTAAATAATAAAATCTTCTAAAGCATCACTAGTCAACAATGACCTACCACACTCATGTCAACTTCATTAGCCTCCTGCACCTGCCTTTCTTCTGGATGTAGCAACTACAAACCAGGAATCTTGTGCATTTCTTTAGTTAACAAATTAAAGTTTTTTCCCTCTGTCAACAAAATTATTTCACGCCCCTCAATTAAACAATACCCAAAACTGCATACTAACAAAGCCAATCAAAACACTGAAATTAAAAAAAAAACAAAAATTCTATGCTTTTCACTCATATTACCAAAAAGAAGCCCCCAAAATTTCTATACTAAATACTAAAGACATTAATGTTGACCNATCAACTACAAACCAGGAATCTTTTGCATTTCTTTAGTTAACAAATGAAAGTTTTTTCCCTCTGTCAACAAAATTATTTCACGCCCCTTCAATTAAACAATACCCAAAACTGCATACTAACAAAGCCAATCAAAACACTGAAATTAAAAAAAAAACAAAAATTCTATGCTTTTCACTCATATTACCAAAAAGAAGCCCCCAAAATTTCTATACTAAATACTAAAGACATTAATGTTGACCTCATTTTGGAGGTGTTCTTTTTCCCTTCTCTAGATATCCTAGGATCTAGCCTTAAGATTCCTCTATTTTAACTCTCTTAGAGGACTAGACTGGGACTCACCCCCCTTTAGAAATTCAAGTCATTTCTTCGCTCTTTGCAGTTTCATATGGACGGTTCCAAATCCTCAAACATTCGATTGAGTTAATCGAAAAACCGACTTATTGAAGCTCAAATTGAGCTCCTAAAGAAATTTGAAAGACGTAGGTGGACACTGTGGCGCGTGCGTTGTTTGAATTGTCACTACGAGCCACATGTTTGACTTTGGTCGTCACTTATGTGAGGACCAGTCAATAATATACTCGTTAAACGGCTCTGATTGGGCCAAAATAATTTCGTCTGTTGCGCTACGTGCGAATCGAATTTAATTTGACACGATCATCGATGACCTTGTCCGGATGATTCCAGATGACGAAACGGACTGCGCTATTGCGTCCGGGACGTCAATTTTAGCTAGGGAGGACACTCATTTTGTCAGGGCTCCGAGCGCGAGTGGATCACTCAAAAATTTAATATTTTATTAATATTTTCTTTATTAAAATAAAAATATATTTGATAAAATTTTTTTAATAAAATATAATCTTTTAAAACCTAAAAAATTAAAAAAAGCTCCATCGCGCCTCTGTTCTTTGTCCTAGCCGAGTAGTGGAGTCTCTTGTCGGTTTGTCGGTCATCCCTTCCCTTTCCGAGCCTTCGTCGTCGGTGGCCTCGCCGGTAGCCTGTCGTAACAAACTTTCCCGCCTAAACGAGTCCGAGAACCTTCCTATTTTGAATCTCGTTGGGATTTTTACTCTTGGTGGTTGATTCTCCTCACCATCCCAATGCTCACCGCCGGTGAACCATTCTCTCATCTCTACCTATAAATACCCCCAAGGGGGAAAAAAAGATGACGACGTCTTTTTGAAATTTCAGATGGATTTTGCCGGGAGCTTTCATCTCGTGACTTCTTCTTACTCTTTTCATTTCTTGAGCTAATGAGAAATCCATGTCAGATTTTAGAATTAATTACTCTTAATCGTGGCTTTGATAGAAGGATATTACAGTCATATTATTTTACTGTCCCATTCGAATACATGTAGCATGCTTATCTTTCGGTTTTGATCGATGTATTGAAGGCTAAATTCCTGCTACTTTTATTATCTTATTTGAAAACATATTAGTTTAATTTGAACATATCTCTGGAGTTGTAGGTTCTTGCTCTTCTTGCTGCCTTGTTCGAATGCATATATTGGAAATATTTCTTCGGTTATGGAGAATCAATTTTAAAGCTAGCCTTTCTGTTCTTCTCACTGCCTCTATTTGAATAAAGATGTTCGAAATCTATTCTATAATTTTGATCAGTTTTGGAGGGTTGGTTTTCCATGCTTCTTGCCGCCTCTATGTGAATGTACATGTTGGAAATTCGTTTTTTGGTTTTGAACATTATTTGGGGACCGACTTCTGTTTTTTTTACTGTCCCTATGCAAATAAATATATTGGAGGCCTTTCTTCGATTTTGAAAATTAATTTGGAGTTGTGGTTTCGCTCTCTTTGCCTTTCTTCGTTTAATTATATGATGAAAAACGTTTTTAAATGTTTTTTTTTAGGAGGATTTGAGGCTTGGTTTTGCCCTCTTTAATTCTCCTTGTTTAAATAAGTGATGGAAATCATTTTTTCTATGGCTAGAGGAAGACTTTGAGCTGATTACTTTGTTCCTTTGCTGCTTCAATTGAAAATATGTTGGAAATTATCTTTCAAATTCTCGATGAAGATTTGGGATTGGTTTTATGTCCCTAACTACCTTTATTTGAAAATATACTTTGAGGATTCACATATTGGTTTCAAATGATTGTTTGGAGCTCGAAGTTTTGTCCCTTGCTGAGATCAACTTCGTTTCTTGTTGGTTCAGTTGTAAGCTTCATGGTATTTCGGTTTTGAGCCTTTGATGAGGGTTCAGTTCAGTTCTAAGTTTTGTAATAGCTCGGTTTGGTTTATGGTGACCGGAGGCGGATTTCTTATTTCCTTTGCTGCTCTTATTCGATTATATACATATTAGAAGCTATTTCTTTTGGTTTTAATACTGGATTTGAGATTTTAGTTTCGTTTTTCTTGTTGGTCCTATTTCAAATATATATGTGTTGAGATCCTTTTCCTTATCAGATTTAAGGTTGTAATCTGCCTAGTAATCGAGATTCGTTTTGACCTTTGGTGGTCTAATATGGACTCTGTATTGGGTTCGGTTTCGATTCCTGCTCCTTGCCAAAATTTATTTCTATTTTCTACTTTTCGTTGGGGTTCAGTTTTGATCTCTGTACTTTGCTAAAATTGATTATGATCTCTATTCTTTGTTGGGGTTGGGTTTCGGTTCTTACCCTCTGTTGTGGCTCGATTTGCTCCTATTGTTGTTGCCCCTATTCGAATATATACTGGAATTTATTCTAATACTTTGAGCTATTGTTTTGGGGCTCGGTTTCCTCCTATTGCTTCTGTCCTTATGCGAATAAACATATTGGAGGCCTTTTTTTTCTGGTTTTGAGAATTAGGTTGGAGCTGCAGTTCTTTGCTCCCTTTACTACCTCATTTGAATATATATATATATTGGGAAGTTGTTTTAGTTTCGAAACTCGATTGGGAGTTGCAGTCTTTTTCCCCTTTGTTATCTTATTCGGATACACATTGATTTAATTTTTAATCTCATTTACGTGGGCTGCAGCCCTTATTCCTCCTGCTGTCTCATTCAATTGCGTATTGGAAATTATAATTTTGAGTTTGAGTACTTGAACTTGAGGCTGACTTCTGTCTCTCTTTGCTGAATTATTCGAATATACCTGTTGGGGATTATTTGTGGTTTTAAAAATTATTTTGGAGCTGAATTTGGTTTCATGCTATTTTATAGCTTGGAATAAATACTTTATAAATCAGTCTTGATTCTTTTGATGGTGATTTGAGCTCAATTCTTTTTACAGGGTTCTGTTTCGGTTCTTTTGATAATGACTCAGCTTGGCTCTTAAATTAGATTTGAGTTTATATTTTAATGGTTTAGCTAATCCCTTTTCCAATCTCAATTCTGTTTCTTCAGCTTTACACTCATATTACATCCAATTTTCAGCTTCTTTGATGGCCTTTGATGGTTCGATTTGTTTTTCTTGGGTAACTCAGTTTTTGTGCTTCTTCACCCTCGGTTTTATACAATTGTGGCCTGGGTTTTGTCCCTTGCCGAGCCTAGTTCTGTTTTTTTTTTTAATGGCTCAGTTTTGACTCTCCTTTGAGTTGGGTTTTGTCCAGCAATGGCTTATGTTTCAGCCCTTATTCCGAGTCATTTCTTTTGTTGCTTGAAAATCAAGTGATATGTATATATTTCGCTATCATTCTTTAGCGATTATTTGACTTAATAATTTTAATCAACATGTTAAAATTGAATCTTCAAGAATAATAGGGTTTGAGATTTTGTGAAGCATGTCTATATTGGTGGGATTAGCTTTCTTTGGTTGCATAAATCTCATAGACCTGAATTTGACAATGTGAAGATGGAAACACATTCCTCTTTAAAAATTGGTAGAGTATGTCGTGATTATATACAGATTCAAAATTCAAGCTTAGAGGTGGAAAGTGGATATTACATAAATGCTTAGATGTTTATTTCCCAATATGAGATCTATAAAAAAAAAAAAATCTAAGGATGAGCATATGAAATATCGAGATGGTTTATTAGTTCGAAGTGTGGAGCAACAGACAATGATGTAAGAGAACCATTTGACAGCTTAGTTTATAGCTGAAATATAAAATCAATATTCAATTAGTGTGATGCCCTTTCACCCCTAGATCGTTAACAGCTCTAACCATTTTCCAAAAGTTTCGAGAATCGGTAATCACAAAAGGATAGATACTACAAACACTACACAGATACTACAATCACAAAAGCACAGATACTACAATCATAAAAGCACAGATACTACACTCACGAAAGAACAGATACAATACTACACTGTAGACACCATATTCTGACTAATACATGCATACATTGGATATCACCTACACATACTTTTTATACATCACATAGTACATTTTGCACACTACATATAGATACACCACATACCTTTATTTGATGGAACTAAGTATCATCATATCACCTTTTTATACATGCAGACACTATATCCACAAACTACGCCCTGCACGACAGATATTACATTTCACATACACATGTACTGTACGTTGATAAGTTTAGATACTACATTTCATGTATAGGTACACCACACTTTGATGAGTTCAGATACTACTCTATTCATATGTTCATTAAATAATAGGGTTTAAGACTGTCTGATTATAGGGGTGATTCGTTGGTGGCCTCTAGTTGATATTGATAGGTTGACTTCGATATATCAGTTGTTTGTGGGATCGAGATAGAGAGAAAAGAGGTCTAGTCTGAGCCTATTCCCAAATTGAAATCTAATATCCCATCTTGAAACTTTCATATGCTCATCATTTAACCTTTCTTTTATAATCTACAAATGTTTGTCTGACCCATTTATATTATATAATTGCAATATGTTTTGAAGCTTTAACAGAATTTGATCAGGTACGCTTTTATTTATTTAATTTCCGTACTTTATTTTCTGCATATTTCCTTTTATTCTATAATGTACTGTACTTTGTTACATGTCCCATGCATTTTTTTTACCGCATCTTACAGCATAGTCTCTTTGTTTGTTCTTCGTTGTACTGTACACATTTACCAGTATTCACACTTCAGCTGCTACCTTTCTAGTATGTTTGTGCAATCCCCTAAGATAGGCCGTTCGAGGCATGATTTTTTTTATTATTACTCTTCATTCTCTCTCTCCTCTTCTCGGAACGAGACGGCGACGTGATCGGTTGACGATTCATCTCTAGAGAACGGTCGGGACAACTACTAAAGACGGAAAGATGAGCTTATGCAGAACCTCGATAGATTTAAATAACATACCTATAGGACGTTGAGGTTATTCGTTTGACACGACGTAAATCCTCACATTATCTTTTAGAACTTTCTACGATTTTTATATCGTATGATATAAGTCCTAAACTTTTTAGGATTCCGAGGTCGTCGTTTAGTATGACATAAATCCTCACATTTTCTCGGGCTATTTGCATATGATATACAGATATAAGTCCCGAATATCTAAATAATTTACAGGTGAAACATCAAGTAACTTCTCTTTCAAAGATGTAAAGTCAAACCATAAATTAGTTTGAGATGTTACTGAATCTCCTTCAGTATCTTCGACATCTACTACTTTTCGTTTCTTTGGATTTTGAAAATAATTGTTCTTATTTGAACCTATCTCATTTGACTTTTCCTATGAACAATCATGGAAACTTAAACGTTGAATTCTTGAAGACGAAACCTCTGATCATTATCGAGAGTTTTCTTAGGTGACTTCGGTTGTCTAAGATGTAATTAACTATAGGGGTTTGCTCCTATAATAAATTTAAGAATCCAGATTAATCTAAACTCTATCTAATCTGTATATTAGATAAGAGAATTTGTCGGCTATAAATTTTGCAGACCAAAATAGAGTCATAAACTTTTAAGTTTAGATGGTTAAACCTACCAATAAGTGATATGTCTATCCTATAAGATGATATATCATTTATGGTATCGTTTTCAGTTGTTTAAACTATTAGATATATGAGGTCTGCTCGGTCTCATCATTTTTCAAAATAAAAAGATACCATTTTCACAAAAATAAAAAATTATATTATATATATATATTATATTCCGAATTTAAATTTTAAAATCTTATTTAAAAAAAAAATAGCCGACAATTAAGCAGGTTAAAGTAGCAAGTCATTGCATCATTTGCTTCAACCATCTGATTAATGAGGTCAATTTCTTTTGGTTAATTCCTCGTACCTTTAGATGATTTTTCTTTTTGAATAGGTTCAAAACATCAAACCTTCCACTTCTTAAACATAAGGTTGAGATTTAACTCCTGCAACGTGCAACACCCGTGCAACTACTTGCACTACATGTAGCTACTATTTGTCTATAAAGAGTCACCTTCATACTCTTTACACCGACCAAACCCAAAAACTAAAAAAACACGATAAGTACAATATCAAATTACTTTATCAGCAGAAAAAGGCAATAAACGGCAACGATGGAAGATTTTCCTATTAATGCTGTGGTTCAGGCCCATTTTGCCTTTAAACAAAATTCTACAAATTTTTTAACGCATGCAAATACCTAAAAGAGACCTAAGAAGCCACATATCTACCAAGAAACCAGTTGGGAATGAAACCCTTTATCTTAGGAATAGAATAAAGAATAAACAAAGAAGGAGCTGAAGAAGTTTGAGTTCTAGATAAAACTTAGAGATATGAGATTGTATTGTATGATGTTTCAATTGTTTGACCACTGCTCCAATGGAATTGAGAATGGACCAAAGAAAAACATGATGTCAAGTTTGGTTCAACATCAGCTAAAAAAATATAAACTTCTTTAAAGTAAGGCCAACTTTTCTTTATCCTTTTTCCACATGAAAATAAAAATGAGAAAGTCAGATGTTCCAGCAAACCAACAATTGCCCGGTGTAACTCAAAGACTAAATAATGATGAAAAAAAAAACACTCAACAATCAAGAACAATCAACAAATTATATTTTACAATTACAAATGGTTGTCATGGACTGAATAGCTTCCACATTATTAATAAAAAAAATAAAAAGTTTGCATAAAGTTGGAAGTAATGAATATAGTGCAAATTGACATGATTTAACATTAGAAATGCACAGCCCAGCATTTAGAATAATTTATGCTACGCCAAGGAAGACGTTACCCGTACAAAGTCTGATGAAGGAATGCAATCACATCAAAAACTGATAGAACCTTTTCGATATGGTATATTAATTTGAGCCTTGCATTGCCAAACTCATTATCCAAGTCCTTCAATATAAACCAATATGTTCGATGCTATTATATTCATTCATATAAACAAGAAAAAAAAAGATTTGCAAATTAAAGAAAGCCAAATAGATAAAATATATATTTTTAGATGAAAACCTAAAAATAGAAAAAAGTAAAATAATAGTATATGCAACAATCAAATAAATTCAAAGAAATTAACAATACATTTGAACCACAAAAAATCAACAAGAAAATGATTTTTTTTATTATGCAATTGAAATTCTAATTGTAGCAAAATTGACCAAAATCATGATTTGAAATATCAATGTTTGTATTTCATAATAAATAGATATTATCACAAAAGAGCTAGAGAGCTTTCTCAAGATTTTCAAAACTTGAGATAACATGTGCAGAAGGCCTCTTCATGTTCCTGTGATATAATACATAAAATCTTAGCCTTTATAATTGAACTTGTGGTAACAAAATCATCCAAATAATTAAAAAGTTATATGAAAATCTTCTAAATATAACCAATCATCTAATCTCACATTTAATTTGGCCCAAATAAAACAATTCCAATTTCCCTCAAATAGCAGGCTAGAACAATTTCTCAACTTTAAAATTCCACCATCTTATATCCAGAAGCAATACATTTTTTTATTGCTCTCTTTATGATCTTAAAATAAACATCAATAACTACTACTCTATCTTGTAGGGTTAGACTCTCGCCCAAATTACCTTATAGTTTAATAAGAAGAAGCTTCTTTCCTTACAGTTGAAAAGTAATTTATTTGTGCTTTGATTGCTCCAATTTCACACAAGTGTTTTTTCCATTTCTTAAAGTATGTATTCGCTATTGCAAGATCATAAAATGCTGAGAAAATAAAAATAGCATCTCCTATTTCATTTTTATAATAGTGTACATCCACAATGGAGCCTCCGATAGCAATCCTATTTTCCCAATTAAATCACCTCCTACAAATCCTTCGCTTTCTTAGGCATGAACACTAAACCCAATATTGCTTTTTCAAACTATATTTCAATCCAGCTTGAGGTGCATAAACACTAAGAACATCTATAATATCTTCGTGGATAATTATTTCAATAGTAATCACCCTATCACTAACCATATTGAACTCAACAATCTTATCTTTCAACACTCTATCTATTATTATCCCAAGTTCATTCCAATTATTAACCATTCCAAAATACAATAACTTATAACCTTCTCCATCTTATAAAAACATCAATGAAAACACATAAATAAAAATAAAAAAACATATATTAAGCACTTGAATCAAAATCCATAGGACAATCATACATTATGCATGTCACACTAAAATTGCATACATAATAAAGGGAAAATGGGTACATGACCAATACACTTAAAAAATTATACAAATATACTATTTATAGCACTTGTGCTTAGATATTGAAAACGTAAGACAAGAATTGTGTTGAGCTGAGCCACAAATATCATGGATTGAAACTGGCTTGGTCATACTAAAATTTATTCTTCTGCTCAAGCTCGAGTCAAGCATTCACATATATGTTTTTACATGATTAGATTTCTCTATGATTTTGCTTGCTTGTTGTTGAATTGCTAGATTAATCAAACGATTAATTATTTGAGTTAATAAGCAAACTTAAAAGATAAAAATATTTTAGCTTTTTATATTAAAAAATAATTTTAAACATCAAATCGAACAATTAATTCAATAAATAAGGAACTAGTAGTTAACTAATTGACACCGATTAATAAGTATTAAATAAATGAGATAATAAATATGTCACAAATAATTTTTTTTAATCATACAACAAAAATAAATACTCGCTTATTCATTGAAATAAGAATAAATTAGAATAGATTGCATCAAATCATTACGCAACTTCACTAAAAATAGATTAATGAATTTGAAATAGGCAAAAAGCTAAAAACATTTACCTAGATAAAAAAACATTTCGCGGGAAATCATCTTGTGCCTACTAATCTGTAAAAGCATTTGATGCCTTTGTTGGTCCCAATCTCCTTGAAGCCTCTTGACCTCGAGAGCTAAAGATAATGTGCTCATGGTTTCACTGATTTGTAAACTGTACGACGGTTAAGATAAAGTAAAATATAAGATGTGCTCGTGTCTAGCAGACACGTCCTCATGGAAATACCTCTTGCTGGTTAAGTTCAAACTCCTGTTCTTACCTCTTGCTGGTCGATGGCTGCAACTAATGGTTGAAGCAACATGTAAGCATTCTGAGCTGAAGGTAATGACAATGACAATATAGACGGGCAAACAGAAGGAGATGCAACCAAAAATAGCAGCTGCAGGTAGTAGATGGTGCTCAGTAATAGCAATGCAAATTCAATGCCCATGGGCGGCAAACCATCGTAACATATTTGAGAGAAGAAAAGCTCTGGATTTATAACTAGATGGATGCACACCATGCGTCCATAATTATGATTGACTCAACCATGGTTAAAACTGTTGTAAGGGGTTTTATAAAGCTAAAAATCCTTCTTTATTTACATATTTTAGTACTATTTATTAATCAATAAAATTTGTCGGAAATGCTACAAAACAGAGTTAAAAAATTCATCAACATGCTACCAATGTGTATATATATATATATATATTGAGAGTTGACAGATTTATTTAATTCTACATACAAGAAAACTCAACTACGGTGATCTAACTACTTGCTTTTAGTAATTATCTGCACCTCATCTTTTTTATGTGCAATGCAAAAAGTTTTTTGGTTTATAAATGTTTATATATGGCACTTCTCATCATCTACTCTAGCCATGAGCATGACTAAGGGCGAGAAATAAATAATTTCTAGTTGATCCCTTCCTATCTTCAACTTGGAACATAAAATTTAAATAGATCCGGCTCAATATTTGTACTCCTTTTGCATTTTTTAAAAATTAGCTATATAATACATACACATTTATGTATCTATGTATGTATATAGATAGTTAGACACGTGTAGTATNAAGTTCACATCTCCTGTTCTTACCTCTTGCTGGTCGAAGGCTGCAACTAATGGTTGAAGCAACCTGTAAGCATTCTGAGCTGAAGGTAATGACAATGACAATATAGACGGGCAAACAGAAGGAGATGCAACCAAAAATAGCAGCTGCAGGTAGTAGATGGTGCTCAGTAGCAGCAATGCAAATTCAATGCCCATGGGCGGCAAACCATCGTAACATATTTGAGACAAGAAAAGCTCTGGATTTATAACTAGATGGATGCACACCATGAGTCCATAATTATGATTAACTCAACCATGGTTAAAACTGTTGTAATTGGTTTTATAGTTGATTTCAATGGAGAAAGCTAAAAATCCTTCTTTATTTACATATTTTAGTACTATTTATTANTTTCAACTACTTGCACTACCTGTAGCTACTATTTGTCTATAAAGAGCCACCTTCATACTCTTCACACCCACCAAACCCAAAATCTAAAAAAACCCGATAAGTACAATATCAAATTACTTTATCAGCAGAAAAAGGCAATAAATGGCAACGATGGAAGATTTTCCTATTAATGCTGTGGTTCAGATTCTACAAATTTTTTAACGCATGCAAATACCTGAAAGAAACCTAAGAAGCCACATATCTACCAAGAAACCAGTTGGGAATGAAACCCTTTATCTTAGGAATAAAATAAAGAATAAACAAAGAAGGAGCTGAAGAAGTTTAGTTCTAGATAAAAAACCCTTAGAGATATGAGATTGTATTGTATGATGTTTCAATTGTTTGACTACTGCTCCAATGGAATTGAGAATGGACCGAAGAAAAAAATGATGTCAAGTTTGGTAAAACATCAGCTAACAAAATATAAACTTCTTTAAAGTAAGGCCAACTTTTCTTTATCCTTTTTCCACATGAAAATAAAAAAGAGAAAGACAGATGTTGCAGCAAACCAACAATTGCCCGGTGTAACTCAAAGACTAAATAATGATGGAAAAAAAAACACTCAAAGATCAAGAACAATCAACAAATTATATTTTACAATTACAAATGGTTGTCATGGACTGAATAGCTTCCACATTATNCCATAGTCACTTTAATGGCAAATTTTTAAAATTTCCTATAATTCTACAATCAATGATATTCTTTTTTACAACATACTTCCAAGATATTTTTCTATTTTAAACATACATCCTTACCTATATCATAGTTCATTATCTAAGAGGCCAAACAAACTTTAAGCTTATCACGTTAGAATCACTTATCTTCTAATTATATTGCTATCAAAGCTAGAATATGCTTCACCAATTAAAACTACATAATTTATAAAAACCATATATCAAAGCATCTATTTTGAGCATCAATCATAATCATCTTCATATACAATATCTAAAGATATTGATAATATCAATTTACATTACAATATAAGTTCAATAAAAAACTCTTTAGCCAGTCCAAAATCATTTATAATATTAGTCAATGCTCTATCATTCATATCTTTCATAACATTTATATACTTTTACACATTTTTTTCCATAATATATACCAAACCAATTCTAATGGTACGTAACTATATGCACTCTCAAGATCAATAAAACCCATAATTAAGGATCATTTATATACTATATAAATGTATCGTCCATTAATTAACTCAACACAAAAATCATTTCCACAGTGGATCCTCCAAGGCTTGAAATCAATCGATTCTCTAATATCGATGCAATTTTCTAATTAACATACTTTTTGAAATGTTGGCTAACAAATTGTGAATCTTAGGGGCCAAAAAGCATACAGAAGAACATTTCAAGGAATAATTTCAGCTTATNTTATAAGACAACTCAAAAAATTTAATCACAAACATCACAAAAAATACAATTTCAACTAAATTAAAATGTCTCTATCAAAAGATCGGGAACCCCTCGGAGGAGGCAACCTACGGTTGCTAATGAGGCTTCCCACGGTCTAAATGAAATTATGGAACTCATTAAGTTGGGTTTCATAAGTTCATTTGGACTAAGTGAATCCAATAAAAAATAGTGATGCCGGAACAAGGGAACCGTCGGACTAAGCGAATCCAATAGAAAATAGTGATGCCGGAACGAGGGAACCGTAGGATCCTAACCTGACTAAGTGAATCAAATAGAAAATAGTGATGCCGGAATGAGGGAACCGTAGGATCCTAACCAACCGGAATGAGGGATTACGGTTGCTAATGAGGCTTCCCACGGTCTAAATGAAATTATGGAACTCATTAAGTTGAGTTCGTAAGTTCATTTGGACTAAGTGAATCCAATAGAAAATAGTGGTGCTAGAATAAGGGAACCGTAGGATCCTAACCGCGATAGAAAATAGTGGTGCCGGAACGAGGGAACCATAGGATCCTAACCGATGTCGCTCTAATCAGAAAATTGTGGTGCCGGAACGAGGGAATCGTAGCAGTTGCTAACGAGGCTTCCCACGGTTTAAATGAAATTATGGAACTCATTAAGTTGAGTTTAGTGATTGCTAACGAGGCTTCCCACAGTCTAAATGAAATTATGGAACTCATTAAGTTGAGTTTAGTACTAACGAGGCTTCCCACGGTCTAAATGAAATTATGGAACTCATTAAGTTGAGTTTAGTAAGTCTAACGAGGCTTCCCACGGTCTAAATGAAATTATGGAACTCATTAAGTTGAGTTTAGTAAGTCTAATGAGGCTTCCCACGGCCTAAATGAAATTATGGAACTCATTAAGTTGAGTTTAGTAAATGTTTGGACTAAGTGATTCCAATAGAAAATAGTGATACCGGGACGACGGAACCGAGGGATCTTGACCCTGGACTAAGTGATGTCTAAATGAAATTATGGAACTCATTAAGTTGAGTTTAGTAAATTCATTTGGATTAAGTGATCCACGGTCTAGATGAAATTATGGAACTCATTAAGTTGAGTTTAGTAAATTCATTTGGACTAAGTGATTCCAATGAAAAATAGTAGTACCGGGACGATGGAACCGTGGGATCTTGACCGGTGTCACTTTAATAAACTTTAATATGCCCATAATAAAATTCAATAGTGGTGCCGGGACGATGGAACCGTGGGATCTTGACCGGTGTCGCTTTAATCAACTTGTAGTGGTGCCGGGACGATGGAACCGTGGGATCTTGACCGGTGTCGTTCTAATCAACTTTAATACTATGGAACTCATTAAGTTGAGTTTAGTAAATTCATTTGGACTAAGTGATTCCAATAAAAAATATGGAACTCATTAAGTTGAGTTTAGTAAATTCATTTGGACTAAGTGATTCCAATAGAAAATATTAGTGCCGGGACGACGAAACCGTGGGATCTTGACCGGTGTCACTTTAATAAACTTTAATATGAATGTGGCCGGGATGACGGAACCGTGGGATCTTGACCGATGTCGCTTTAATCAACTTTAATATGCCCATAATAAAATTNTCTAAATGACCTAGAAAACTTAAAATCTGCTACAACGAGGAGCTTGGAGCTTACATAGTGGGCAGCCCAACCATCTTCAACAATAAGAGGATCTACTACAACATGTTCAACACATGTTTCCTTAGCTTTAAACAACAAAGCCATAGGAATTCGAGGTCGTTTGCCTAGTGCAACATAAATCTTCAACACATGTTTTAGGCATTTGTACAATCTTGCTGTACAATCTAAGCCCTAACTCGCCTTAGGGTTCCGAGGTTGTCATTTGTCATGACCTAAATCCTCACATCTTCAAGGTTANGTCTTCAACAGCAAGAATATTTACAACAACACATCCTTCCTTAGCTTTCAACCACAAAGCCATAGGAACTCAAGGTTGTTCGCTTAGTGCAACATAAATCCTCAAACACATCTCTTAGGCATTTGTACAATCCTGTTGTATAATCTAAGCCCTAAACTTCCCTTAGGATTCTGAGGTTGTCACTCGTCATGACCTAAATCCTCAGATCTTCAAGGTTATTTGTGCTGATTGCTTCACACAAATGTAAATTGCAGGNAAACGAAGAGCTTGGAGCTTACATGGTAGGCAGCCCGGCCATCTTCTACAGTAAGAGGATATACAACAGCACATCCTTCCTTAGCTTTAAATCAACAAAGCCATAGGAATTCCAGGTTGTTTGCCTAGTGCAACATAAATCCTCAAACACATCTTTTAGGCCTTTGTACAACCATATTGTATAATATAAGCCCTAAACTCATCTTAGGATTCCAAGGTAGTCATTTGTCACGACTTAAATGCTCACATCTTCAAGGTTATTTGTTGATTGCTTCACCCAAATGTAAATCCTAATAAATAAATAAAAAGTTGCAGGATGAAACATCTAAATGATTTCTCCTAAATTGAAGCCAAATAATAAGATAGCTTGGGAAGTCTTGCAGAATGAAACATCTAAATGATTTCTCCTAAATTAAAGCCAAATAATAGGATAGCTTAGGAAGTCAGAACATCTAAATGATTTCTCCTAAATTGAAGCCAAATAATAGGATAGCTTAGGAAGTCACCGATGTTCTCCTTCGGATCTGTGACATCCTCTAGTATTTCCTCCTTTGGACTCCAAAATAAAACGTTATTCTCCTTCGGATCTGTGACATCCTCTAGTATTTCCTCCTTTGGACTCCAAAATAAAATATTCCCCTCCTTCAAATCCGTGACATCCTCTAGTGTTTCCTCCTTTGGACTCCAAAACAAAATGTTCCGGATCTGTGGCATCCTCTAGTGTTTCCTCCTTTGGACTCCAAAATAAAATGTTCAAATATTTGGATCTGTGACATCCTCTAATGTTTCCTCCTTTGGACTCCAAAACAAAATGTTCCAAATTTGAACCAATNGTTTCCTCCTTTGGACTCCGAAACAAAATGTTCCAAAATTTGAACCAATCCCCCTTCACACTTCTTAGTCCAATATCTTTGATTCCTTACAATTTTAACTCCTTGAAGGTAATTTTTCTTGACTTTTATTGAGAGTATTCATAGGTAACTTCAGTTATNCGACGGAACCATGAGATCTTGACCGGTATCGCTTTAATCAACTTTAATATGCCCATAAAAAAATTTAAAGAACTTTAACCATAGGGTCACCTGATTTGATATTATAATCAAATGACCTAAAGAACTTAAACTCTGCTACAACGAGGAGCTCGGAGCTTACATGGTGGGCAGCTCAGCCATTTTCAACAGCGAGACGATCTACAACAACACATCCTTCTTTAGCTTTAAACAACAAAGCCATAGGAACTCGAGGTCGTTTGCCTAAATCCTCAAACACATCTTTTAGGCATTTGTACAATCCTGTTGTACAATCTAAG
>JXCR01140481.1:149152-164345 GCA_002079205.1 Phalaenopsis hybrid cultivar
ATTGATTGCTTTACACAAATGTAAATCCTAATAAATAAAAAAAATTGCAGGATGAAACATCTAAATGATTTCTCCTAAATTGAAGCCAAATAATAGGATAGCTTAGGAAGTCACCGAAGTTCTCCTTCGGATCTGTGGCATCCTCTAGTGTTTCCTCCTTTGGACTCCAAAATAAAATGTTCCAAATTTGAACCAATCCCCCTTCACACTTCTTAGTATGATATCTTTGAAATGTCCTTACCATTTGAACTCCTTGAAGATAATTTTTCTTGACTTTTATCGAGAGTATTNTGTTTTTCCCAAACCCAACATAATATAAATCCTATTTAATTCCTTATATTAAATAGGGGAACTTGTTGGTCAATACATTGGTTTTGCAGACCAAACGGATGTCATAACTTTCTTTAGTTTATTTGATCGAGCCTCACNTAAGGGCTTGCCCTTATAGGAAGCTTTTCCCGAACCCAGCATAATATAAACCCTATTTAATTCCTTATATTAAATAGGGGAACTTGTTGGTCAATACATGGGTTTTGCAGACCAAACGGATGTCATAACTTTCTTTAGTTTATTTGATCGAGCCTCACCCTCAACTCTTGTGTTCATCCTTTGGGATAGATACAGGATTTGAGGTAAAGCACTCTTTCATCTAAACCATGAAAATTATGGGGTCAGTTTGACTTCATCTTTTTTTAAAACTAAAATTTAAAAAAAAAAACATCCTTCCGAAGCGTGCAACGGGATTTCAATTCCGATGACCGACAGCTTCTTACGGGCAAACCCCNAAAAATTATGGGGTCAGTTTAACTTCATCTTTTTCAAAATTAAAAATTTTTTAAAAAACGTCCTTTCGAAGCGGGCAACGGGATTTCAATTCCGATAACCGACAGCTTCTTACGGGCAAACCCCACACCAAAAATAGTNCAAAACTATGAAAATTATGGGGTCATTTTGACTTCATCTTTTTAAAAAATAAAAATTTTTAAAACGTCCTTCCAAAGCGGGCAACAGGATTTCAATTCCGATGGCCGACAGCTTCTCACGGGCAAATCCCACACCAAAAATAGTGCCGACAGAGGTCTAATAAACCTAACATGTTTTGCTTAATGAAATCCTCCTTAGTCAAATTAATAGGTGCTCACTAAGATATGATTTAGGATTTTGGTAGATCACCAAAATTTTATTTTTCAATTTTACATAAAATGCCCTCACATACATTTTTGAGTTTCAGGTGGTGGAACTAGAAGACTCGTCAGGTACGCTTTTACAGTTTACAGCACCATCTTTTTCTAAACTTTCCACATTATACTTTTATGCTTACAAAACTTGCATGTTAAAACAAAGATGCCACCCTGCATAAAAATCAAAACTGATAGGAAAGCCGTAAAACCAAAACCAAAATTAAAACTAAAATCAACCAAGATAAAATTCACCCCCCGCAACATTCAAAATATAAGACAACTCAAAATTTAATCATAAACATCACAAAACAACAGTTGCAATTAAATTAAGACGTCTCTATTGGATGATCGGAAATCCCACGGAGGAGGTAACCTATGATTGCTAATGAGACTTCCCACGGTCTAAATGAAAGTATGGAACTAACTAAGTTGAGTTTAGTAAATTCATTTGGACTAAGTTAATCCAATAGAAAATACTGATACCAGAACGAGGGAACTGTAGGATCCTAATCGGTGTCGCTCTAATCAACTTTAACATGCCCCCATAAATTTTTTAACGAACTATAGTGACCAAAGTAAAATATGTTGAGATTTTCGTACATCTTTTATACTGTTTTTAATTATATTGCACTTTAAAGAAAGGTATTTTTGATGTTTTGTTGCAGGAATGATGAATTAAGGTCATTGGAGCAAACGATGCAAAAATGAGCGAATTTGGAGCGAAAAGGACCAAAATGTGAAGATTTGAACTAGCAAAAAAAAGGAGCGAATTTAGAGCAAAAAGGACCAAAATGTGGAGAATTGCACTAGAGCGCCGACGGTGAGCTTTTCCTGAGACTAAAGGACAAAATCTTCAGAAGGCCACTGACGGCGCCATCGAGGCCGTCGATGGAGGGATCGACGGTTATGTGTACTTGTACAATGGATAAGCCGGATTTTGGAGGGGTGCATAAGCAACTCTTGGGAAAACTTATCCACATCTTTAAAGAGAAGATTTTGGCTGAAAATAAGGGAGTCTTGCAGGTTAGATAGGTTCCATTAGTGTGTATAAAGCTTGCTAGGGCATGTAACTGTGAGGAATTCTTCGAGAAATTGTAAGAGTTGAGGGAAAGTAAGAGGTTTCTTCCTCCTTGCTACTTCGAAGAGGAATTTCATGTGCTGTAAAGAAAGGAAGAGATTCAGAGGAACTTTGAAGAGTATTCTTGGGGTGAAATTTAGAGATAAGTTATTTACTTGTTATAGTTTGTATGGCTTTGATTTTATATATGAATTTTTGAGTTTTGTTGTGGGGGAGAAATTTAGAGATAAGTTATTTATTTGTTATAGTTTGTATGACTTTGATTTTATATATGAATTCCGAGTTTTGTTGTGCTTTCCCCATGAGATCTGAGTAATTTTCTCTGTCTTTCTCCTTGTCTCGAGATTTGTGAAATGGTAATTTGAATTGTTTTGTGCTTTCCCCATGAGTTCTGAGTAGTTTTCTCTGTCTTTCTCCTTATCTCGAGATTTTCATGAGTTATTAGTAGTTTTCTCTATTTTTCTCCTTGTCATGTTGATTTGAAGTATTACTTTCAATCTCTGAGTAGTTTTCTCTTGGGAAGAAATTATGATGATCATTTCACTTTCATCTTAATTTACTTTCAATCTAGCCAATTGATTTGTTAAAATATATTGAGTTTTACAACTAAAGTGAAGATTACATCCAAGATTTAGGGAGGTCAAAGCCCTTGGAAGTTGGGTGCAAATAAATAGGGAAATATTATTATCGGGCATAGAATTAGAGATTTTAGAGTGACAGACTAAAATCCCCAATTCGGTCCTATCGTTTGGGAGTTGATGTGTAGATGTTAGCCCTCAGGTGAGTGGAACGTGGGAGCTCCATCCCAGCCTAGCCGCAGAATAAGTAACCAAGCATAGGATTAGTCGATGTTCTTTATGCCTAGACCAAAGGGTAAAGAATAGGTATGCTCCTATTCGGCACAATATAAATCGAACTAATTTTTTTTATCCATTCACTATAATTTCTTGTCAAGGAGAAGGATGTTTTTTTATATATTAGATATGACAATTAAACCCTACTTTCTATCATTAGTTGTTTATTAGTTATCCAAATTATCTACTTATTTTAATTATCTATTAGTGACAGATAAGCAAATTGAACGCCGTCGTTGTAGTTGAAGTATTACTTTTTATTTTGTATATTAGTGACAGATAAGCAAATTGAATGTCGTCGTTGTAGTTGAAGTATTACTTTTTATTAAGCCTTTAGTCCTGTAGTATTCTATTTCTCCCCGATAACTAGAACTCCATTAGAGCCTTATATTACTTGAGCAATACGTATACTTGCATTGACAAATTTGACTTTGACATTATTGAACATTATATTTATACATCTTTATTAAATCAAACACATATATATAAAGTCGCAATCAAGATTTTGACACCATTGCTGGAATTTAAATCTTCTAGTAGTGCCATCAAATTCTTGTAATTATCAATTTACAAAAAGAAAAAGGTCGGTCATATAGTCATAAGGCCAGCTGATTTGACATTATAACCTGACATCTTAGAAAACTTAAACACGCCACGATGAGGAGCTTGGAGCTAACATGGTGGGCAGCACGACTATCATCAACAGCAAAATCTGTCTTCCCCAGCTAAACCATTCTTTCCTTAGAACTAAAATAACAAGTCATAGGCTTTTGAGGTTGTTTGCTTAAGAAAAATAAGAATTTAACTTTTAATTTATATATTTTGGGATACTGTGCAAGTATAAATATCGTTATCAAGTAATATAAGACTTTTTAATTAAGACCTGAATATCAAACCCACAGGGAAGATATGCAATATGAACTTTTTGAAAAACTTTTTATTTTTAAAAAGACAATTATTTAAACTAAAGGCGTTTTCGCAGTAAAGAAAGTTTAAATATTTTTGATAATTTTAATACTTTAACAAAAATAAAACAAACTTAAAAATATAACTTGAGTTTTTGTAGAAGAAAAGCACTAAATATGAAAATATCTTTCTCCTTATCATGAATCAGTAATAAGTATACGAATTATGTTGTGGATGTATGCATATAGTGTTGTGTAAAATAGGAGCAATAATATTTTTTACCCTTATTAAAGATGCTATAAAGAACATTGGCTCATTTAAAGTTTGAATAGTTCTAAAGACAGGCTAGACAGGGAAGATACTAGCTCTCACTCTAGAGTTCCCTCGATTCCCTCCACCTGATGGCTAAAATCTCGTATTAGAACCTAAAACAATAAACCAAGTTGGGGGCTTTAACCTATCACTTTAAAGTTCTCTAGCTCTACACCCTTCAATAAATATTTCCCTATTTATTTGCACTCAATCAAATGAACTACATTATCATTCATAAAACCTCATGTGATTCTTTTCAATTGTTGATTGAGACAATACTAGCCCAATTATTACAAGCTCTCACAATAAATTTTAACATCTTGATTAGCCAAATTAATAAGTAAATGAAATACATAGATTTAAATCATCACAACTTCTTCCAACATTAAAGATCAATACTCTCCACAACTTCTGTCAAACTTAATTACTTATCATTTTAAGAAGAAAGATAAAGAAAACTACTCAAAATCTACAACACTTAATTACTCAACATTTTAAGAAGAAAGATAAATAAAACTACTCAGAATCTATGAAGAAAACAAAACCAAACTTTAGTTTGAAAGTAGAAATCATTGTCAAACCAACAAGAAGTCTCAATTAAAACCAAAAGTAGTCTAAAACAAAAGATAAAAACTTATCTCAAGTCCTCCATCAAACTCTTGAAGTTCTTTTGAATCTCTTCTCTTTTACAACACTCTCAATATAAAACTAAAATAAAAAAGGATAAATTTGTGGTGCCTAAAAATCTCTCCAACTAACTCCCCAATTTTATAACTTTCAAAACTTTCCCAGTACTTTCAGAACCCATTTCAAAGTCTCAATCTTACTTCTTTTTTAATTCTCCAAAATGTGCCTTGGCATCTCTTCAAAATGTGTCTTGATTCGATGTATTTCCCCAAGACATGCATCATTTCACAATAATTTTTGTCCATGATGGTTGTAACCAGCTATTAAGCGAATAGGTGCCTCAAAAANCGAATTATGTTGTGGAAGTATGCATATAGTGTTGTGTCAAATAGGAGCAATAATATTTTTTACCCTTATTAGAGATGCTATAAAGAACATTGGCTAATTTAAAGTTTGAATAGTTCTAAAGACAGACTAGGCAGGGAAGATACTAGCTCTCACTCTAGAGTTCCCTCGATTCCCTCCACCTGAGGGCTAATCTTGTATTAGAACCTAAAACAATAAACGAAGTTGGGGGCTTTAACCTATCACTTTAAAGTCCTCTAGCTCTACACCCTTCAATAAATATTTCCCTATTTATTTGCACTCAATCAAATGAACTACATTATCATTCATAAAATCTCATGTGATTCTTTTCAATTGTTGATTGAGACAATACTAGCCCGGTTCTTACATGCTCTCACAATAAATTTTAACATCTTGATTAGCCAAATTAATAAGTAAATGAAATACATAGATTTAAATCATCACAACTTCTTCCAACATTAAAGATCAATACTCTCCACAACTTCCACCCAACACTTAATTACTCAACATTTTAAGAAGAAAGATAAATAAAACTACTCGGAATCTATGAAGAAAACAAAACCACACTTTAGTTTGAAAGTAGAAATCATTGTCAAACCAACAAGAAGTCTCAATTAAAATCAAAAGTAGTCTAAAACAAAAGATAAAAACTTATCTCAAGTCCTCCACCAAACTCTTGAAGTTCTTTTGAATCTCTTCTCTTTAACAACACTCTCAATATAAAACTAAAATAAAAAAGGATAAATTTGTGGTGCCTGAAAATCTCTCCAACTAACTCCCCAATTTTATAACTTTCAAAACTTTCCCAGTACTTTCAGGACCCATTTCAAAGTCTCAATCTTACTTCTTTTTTAATTCTCCAAAATGTGTCTTGGCATCTCTTCAAAATGTGTCTTGATTCGATGTATTTCCCCAAGAGATGCATCATTTCACAATAATTTTTGTCCATGATGGTTGTAACCAGCTATTAAGCGAATAGGTGCCTCAAAAACCTCTTCAAAATTTGTAAAAACCAAATTTACTCATCCAATAACTGCCATTGGCACTTAAGCGCGGCCTTATTTGTTTAACCGGCGCTTAAGCACTGGATCTGACACTTAGACGCCAAAATACTTTTGCACATTTTTCACCTATTTGCTCCAACTTTGATCTTTTTTCACTCCTTTAAGCATTTTTCACCTTTTTATCTATACCTGAAATAAAAACACAAAAATATCTTCCATTAAAGTGCAATATCTCAAAAATAGGTACAAAAATGTGTCTAAAAATACTATATATTTTAGGCATATTACTAAATTAAATGAAACATATACATAAATAAATGGTTTTCTCACCAACATAAACTAAAATTTTTCTTTAATAAATATTTTGTTTTGTTCTTGTTCGTGCTAAGTTTCAGGTCACTAATATTTTTCTTATCGTCTACAGACAAATGTCAGGCCATAGGCTAATTTTTGCTTTTAAAGATGGCTGGAACCTTGCACTCAACATTGAAAGGGTGTCGCAGAGCAGCACCATAAACTTTGACATAGACTTTAGTCAAGTTAACATGGACTATGAGGGTCCCCTGATGGACGTGGTTAGCCATCAAGTAAAGGAAGGGCTACCAGAGATAGTTCCTCACTGAAGGGAAAAAATGCGATAGTACAACAAGACCCGATGGAGGGAACCGGTCATCTACCATCTATGATAGCTATGACGAGTAGAGGCCTAGTCCCTGCCAATGATGAAAGATTTCCAGTTGCGCCACTACGGATAACATAACGCATAAATGCTAACCTCTGAAAGCAAAGGGCTTTTCTACGTGAAGAGAGGAGATGCCAGAAAGAGGCGAAGAACTTGCTCACCTGTATCCCTAAGGGGAATATCTATGATTCGGGCATGAGAGAGACCTCTTCCAGCCTTCCTGCAACAGATGATGAGTCTGGATTTGTTACAGAGCCAGAGATACCACTAGCTTCAGATGTTCTTTGTACAGGTTGCCCGACCAGCAACGCTGAGATACATGCACGTATTTCAGCTACAGGAGCATTCGTGGAGTGCCCAAACTGCAATGTCCTCCACCTTGAGCGCTACAGTAATTTAGAGGAATACATATCCTCTGATGATGGATTTCAGACAGTTGATTACCCGATGGATTTAAAACCATATGTCACATTGGGTACAAAGCCATATATCCCGTCGGACACAGAGTCGTACATTCTGCTGCAGAGAGAGACAACACCAGCCTAGATTCCCATCGATGTTGAAATGAGGGAACATCCCCGATAGTCACCAATCATTAGTACGGTAGAATACTACAAGATGAGTAAGGTAAGCAAAATGAATTTTGAATTATATGAAGAAGTGCGAGGAAGGTTCATCAACATATTAGAAGGATTGGAGCTATATACCAAGGTCATCTTCGAGAGTGATAAACAAAATATTCTGGACTGCATTTTTTATTTAATAGACAGTGGTCAAACAGGCCTACTGATGGAAAGAGCCTATTCCAAGCCAAAATAGTGGATGCGAGGGAAGGGCAGGATCACCATACAATGTGGTTGCTGTTACAACTTCACTAACAATAGACAAGGAAATCCTCCTGGGATCCTGAGACATGATCAGATGGATGCTCTACCCCATGATAAAGTGGATGGCTTATTTCCAACTGACTGTATTCCCAAGAGCTATATTATCAACATATATGATGAAGGAGACGGCATACCTCTGCACATTGACCATCATGACTTTGTGATG
Source organism: Phalaenopsis hybrid cultivar (assembly GCA_002079205.1). Lineage (NCBI taxonomy): Eukaryota > Viridiplantae > Streptophyta > Magnoliopsida > Asparagales > Orchidaceae > Phalaenopsis > Phalaenopsis hybrid cultivar. Next base: position 157,216 of record JXCR01140481.1, read on the forward strand.
CCTTTCTGCATGGTCTCATTGATGAGCAAGAGCAACATCCTATTTGGAAAAGAAATAGATATCATTGGCCCTGGTGAANCTGCTACCCCCATGATAAAGTGGATGGCTAAAAGAATGGTTTGATGGAGCTTATTTCCAACTGACTGTATTCCCAAGAGCTATATTATCAACATATATGATGAAGGAGACGGCATACCTCCCCAAATTGACCATCATGACTTTGTGATGCCTTTTTGCATGGTCTCATTGATGAGCAAGAGCAACATCCTATTTGGAAAAGAAATAGATATCATTGGCCCTGGTGAATCCAGAGGAGCCGTGGAAATTCTGCTACTTGTTGGTTCAGTACTAGTTCTTAAAAGAAACGGAGCAGACGTCGCCAAACACTGCATTCTAGGGGTGCGACACCNTCTGGTGAATTCAAAGGAGCCGTGGAAATTCTGCTACCTATTGGTTCAGTACTAGTTCTTAAAAGAAACGGAGCAGACGTCGCCAAACACTGCATTCTAGGGGTGCGACACCGTAAGGTGTCTATAAGTTTTCGAAGAATGGACGACAACAAAATTTCATATGGATTCCGTCTGGACCCAAAATTGGAAGAACTGTTGTAGTACGAGCTATGAAAGGGTTGCATCTTTAAGCACATGCAAAGGTAACTTCTATCTTAGAGCATGGCTTAGAAAGTCAGCTCGATCAGGAGCTTGCCTCACCACAGAGAGGATTCTGTTTTACTGCACTCTCGTTACAGCATACATGACATGCATTAGACATGCTCAGCCTATGATATTTATTTGGCATAGGATATTTTTGGATGTACTTTAATGCAGTCAGCATAATTGTACTTTATTAGGCCTTGGCCTACGCTCAATCTGTAACATTTATTAGAGCAGATTAATGAAATCTCTTTCAGAATTTTGTCTCTTTGCTCAATTTCCCTTTTTGGTGCGATGGATAAAAGCCACGAATCATACGTTGGTTCGAGATTACAATGAACAAAGAACAAAANGTCATATGGATTCCGTCTGGACCCAAAATTGGAAGAACTGTTGTAGTACGAGCTATGAGAGGGTTGCATCTTTAAGCACATGCAAAGGTAACTTTTGTTTTAGAGCATGGCTTAGAAAGTCAGCTCGATCAGGAGCTTGCCTCACCACAGAGAGGATTCCGTTTTACTGCACTCTCGTTACAGCAGACATGCTCAGCCTATGATATTTATTTGGCATGGGATATTTTTGGATGTACTTTAATGCAGTCAGCATAATTGTACTTTTTTAGGCCTTGGCCTACGCTAAATCTGTAACATTTATTGGAGCAAATTAATGAAATCTCTTTCAGAATTTTGTCTCTTTGCTCAATTGCCCTTTTTGGTGCGATGGATAAAAGCCACGAATCATACGTTGGTTCGAGATTACAATGAACAAAGAACAAAACAACAAGAATTTAACAATATATATATATATATATATATATATATATANTTCAATTCACATTTTGGAATCAGTCCCTAACTTCTGATTCCCTTGCTTTAAGGTCAGTCCCTAACTTCTAATCCCCTTTTTGAGATTTGATCCTTAAATCCCAATTCACATTTTGAAATCACTCCCTAACTTCTGATTCCCTCGCTTCAAGGTTGGACCCAAACTTCCAATCGTCTTTTTGAGATTTGATTCATAAATCTCAATTCTCTTTTCGAAATCAGTCCCTAACTTCTGATTCCTGCACTTTGAGGTTGGACCCTAACATCCGATCCTCTTTTTGAGATTGATACCTAAATTTCAATTCTCATTTCGGGATGAGTTCCTAAATTCTAGTTCCCTTCTTTCGAGGTCGGTACCTAAATTCTGACTCTCTTTTTAAAATAGATACCTAAATTTCAATTCCCACCATAGGGTCAGCACTTACATACTGATTACCATTCTCTATAAATAACTGAAACTTGATAACTCAAACCCACTCTCCAGTCCCCAGCGAGAGTTCCTACTTCTTAACTTCTATCAAATATTCACTTGCTAATTCCCCAATGAAAACAAATAGTAAACAAAATTCTACACCTCCTTCTAAGTATGTTGACTTAGGAGTCTGTGTTGATTTTTTTGATCTAGTCGGTCAACACCAATACGCATGGTGTGCTTGCCCATCACACCACACCTTTTGGGGTTCCATTTGTTGACCTCACTTTTTGTTGAGGTTTAGTTGTTCCTCTTTAGTTGCTTAGGGTCTAGCCATAGGACTTTCCTGTTGACTATTCTTAGAAAACTAGAAAAGAAACCCTCACCATTCAAAATTCTACACTCCTCCTTGCTCAACTTGAAGTTCCACATATTAGTCCTAACCTCTAGCACTTTGTAGGTGGGGTCAATATAGGGGAGCTCAAGGTGAGTTCCCATATGACTGCTTGCCCTTAGGGTTGACCCTGGGTGCTGGAGCTAAGGCACTCACTTTCACTGACTCTCGCTCACAATCCCTCACAACCATAAACCTAATATTTGTTGACTTTGATCACTTTATTCTTTGGGGGACTCATGTAGATGGTCCCCTAAACCCACTTGCCCTAGGCTAGGGTTTAGCTAAGACCAGTACATAGAGGACCCAAATGAGGATCTCATTGGTCCATAGCTCATGTAAGGTGGTTGATACCCCAACCCTACCAAAATACCCAATTTGACTTTTCACCCTAAACCTACCAAAATTACCTAAACACCCCCAAATCTCAAATTTGGTTTAAATCCTCAAATTCACCCAAAATATCCAAACTTGTTCAAAAATCATTTCAAACCTTTTGAAAATACCAAAATNTAATTTGACTTTTCACCCTAAACCTACCCAAATTACCTAAACACCCCCAAATCCCAAATTTGGTTAAAATCCTCAAATTCACCCAAAATATCCAAACTTGTTCAAAAATCATTTCAAACCTTTTGAAAATACCAAAATTTTCCAAAACCACCATAAATTACCAAAATACCCCCAAATTTAAATACCCTTGGCACCCCAAACTTTCTCAAAACGTACAAGATCACTCCAAATGTCTCCAAAACTAATTTGGACCCTTCAATTGAAACTAATTTGGCTAATTTAACCATTTTGACCAAAACCCCCAAATTGCATTTAAAGGCCCATATTCCCCAAATTCACCTCAAATGTTCATCATTTTGGGCCCAATTTTCGTCAATATCAACTCTAAACTTAACTTCACCTTTCATATGACTAATTTAAACCAAATCCAAGCTTAATTGGTCCATGCTTTGAGCTNATACAAGATCACTCCAAATGTCTCCAAAACTAATTTGGACCCTTCAATTGAAACCAATTTAGCTAATTTAACCATTTTGACCAAAACCCCCAAATTGCATTTAAAGGCCCATATTCACCAAATTCACCTCAAATGTCCATCATTTTGGGCCCAATTTTCATCAATATCAATCCTAAACTTAACTTCACCTTTCATATGACTAATTTAAACCAAATCCAAGCTTAATTGGTCCATGCTTTGAGCTCAATTTTGATTTAAGTCAAACGCCCAATTTTGGCTACATGACTTAATCCCAACAAATTGAACCCCATAGCCTAATCAATTTGCCCTTATTGAGACCTAAACTCTTCATAACAGTCTTACACACCAAATTTAACCTTCAATTAGTCATGGTGAAGCCTCAATTTCACTTAATTTTAACCCAAGTTCAAAATCCCCAAATTTGCCCCAAATTGGCTATACCTCGAAATTCCACCAAACTGATTGCCCTAACCCCAAAATTGACACCCAATTGATAATGAAAACTCTTCATGACATTCCCATAAGCCATTCTCAATAATCAATTTGGACTTAGCCCAACATAGCCCAATCTAGACCCAAGTCTAGCCCAACTTTCCTAAATTGACCAAGATCCCAAAATCCTTCAAATTGAGCTTAAAATTAGACTCAAAATCATTTCAATCCTTCACCAAAAATCTTCATAACAATCATCTACACAATTTTGATCAATCAATTGNGCCCAATTTTGGCTACATGACTTAATCCCAACAAATTGAACCCCATAGCCTAATCAATTTGCCCTTATTTGAGACCTAAACTCTTCATAACACTCTTACACACCAAATTTAACCTTCAATTAGTCATGGTGAAGCCTCAATTTCACTTAATTTTAACCCAAGTTCAAAATCCCCAATTTTGCCCCAAATTGGCTATACCTCCAAATTCCACCAAACTGATTGCCCTAACCCCAAAATTGACACCCAATTGATATTGAAAACTCTTCATGACATTCCCATAAGCCATTCTCAATAATCAATTTGGACTTAGCCCACCATAGCCCAATCTAGACCCAAGTCTAGCCCAACTTGCCTAAATTGACCAAGATCCCAAAATCTTTCAAATTGAGCTTAAAATTAGACACAAAATCATTTTAATCCATCACCAAAAATCTTCATAACAATCATCTACACAATTTTGATCAATCAATTGGGCTCAAAGTCATGGATAGCCTAACTCAAACCTAACTTTTAGCCATTTGGACCCACATTGGACTATTGCACTAAAATTAACTTAGCCATCTCAAAGCCACCAAATTGATGACTCCATAGCCACTAAGCACGCTCTATTGACCAGGCTAGACCCCCTTGGACCATCCATGGTGAACTATGGACCATTGGATCCCTAATTTAAGGGATTTATGCCCATTTATGGGTCGTAACCAAAAATCTTCCCCATCATCACTTACCATTATTGGTTAATTATAATTAACCCTCCCACTTGCTCACCTGACCTCCTGGCCACCTCCCCCAGTTTGCTAGCTGGCCTAGTGGTTGGAAAACACCAAAACCAAGAGCCCTAAGCCAAAATTCAAACCCAAACTCACCCATCTGAGCTGGTTAATTCCAATTGGATTTAGAACTTTAAAACCCTCCACTTAAGCACCATTTTTCCCCCTCAATTGACCATGACAACCAACCTAGGACNGGGTTAATTATAATTAACCCTCCCACTTGCTCACTTGACCTCCTGGCCACCTCCCCTGGTCTGTTAGCTGGCCTAGTGGTTGGAAAACACCAAAACCAAGAGCCCCAAGCCAAAATTCAAACCCAAACTCACCCATCTGAGCTGGTCAATTCCAATTGGCTTTAGAACTTTAAAACCCTCCACTTAAGCACCATTTTTCCCCCTCAATTGACCATGACAACAAACCTAGGACATTTCTATTTAGAGCTCACCTCCATGGCCAATGGGGGAAAGCTGAAAATTTCTTAAGGTAACTTTGCCAATATGCTTCCAGAGACTCCCTAAGACCTCCTCAGTTCAAGCCCACCATTTTCCCCCTCTGGTTCTCTCTGTGTGAGTTTAATTTTGAGCTCAAAGTTTCAGTTGAAATTAGGACATGTTTCCCCATAGCTCTACACTAAACCAAATCTCAATTTATTGTGCACACACCATCTCCACAGTGAAAAGAGTTTATCCCTCAGAAAAGGGCCCTCTCAAACAGCGTTAGTATAGACTTCAATCAATACCTGAACTTGAGCTTGGTCAATTTCATACCTAGACAATTCAACAGAGCCTGATACTTCATCTAGAGGTTTGTTGGACCCAATCAAAGCTACCAGAACCATCTGATTGAGGCCTCTCCTCTCAGACAAAGGTATTGAACCTTAACCCTAATCGAAGCCTATTTTTAATCTCCATACGTATTTACTTTATTTCATACCGTATAATCCATATATATATGTTTATTAGAGTAGATAAAGCTCTAGGAACAATCCTCATGAGATTTGGTTGAGTCTAAAGGGAGATCTTAAGGTTTTAGTGTGGACGTGTCTCGGGTTAGGTCACTTGGGGATGATGACAGGGAGCCATCCGATCGCGTGTTTATCATCAATGAGTTAGGTCACTTGCATGAACTGCGGGCCGCATGGTATGCCAGGGTGGAAATGTGGTTTTCAGTCTTTTAATTCTCCATGCATGTAGACATTTCAGCATATCTTGAAATTTTGGCATGTTGTTGTNATGTGAGTTTAATTTTGAGCTCAAAGTTTCAGTTGAAATTAGGACATGTTTCCTCATAGCTCTACACTAAATCAAATCTCAATTAATTGTGCACACACCATCTCCACAGTGAAAGGATTTTATTCCCCAGAAAAGCCCCCTCTCAAACAGCATTAGTATAGACTTCAATCAATACCTGAAATTGAGCTTGGTCAATTTCATACCTAGACAATTCAACAGAGCCTGATACTTCATCTAAAGGTTCGTTGGACCCAATCAAAGCTACCAGAACCATCTGATTGAGGCCTCCCCTCTCAGACAAAGGTATTGAACCTTAACCCTAATCGAAGCCTATTTTTAATCTCCATACGTATTTACTTTATTTCATACCGTATAATCCATATATATAGGTTTTTTAGAGTAGATAAAGCTCTAGGAACAATCCTCATGAGATTTGGTTGAGTCTAGAGGGAGATCTTAAGGTTTTAGTGTGGACGTGTCTCGGGTTAGGTCACTTGGGGACGATGACAGGGAGCCATCCGATCGCGTGTTTATCTCATCAATGAGGTAGGTCACTTGCATGAACTACAGGCCACGTGGTATGCCAGGGTGGAAATATGGTTTTCAGTCTTTTAATTCTCCATGCATGTAGACATTTCAGCATATCTTGAAATTTTGGCATGTTGTTGCCTCTATCATGAGGGACATTCTCTAATTTTTATAAGATCAGAGAGGACCTCCAGATAGAGATCCATATTTTTCAATTTTATTTCTATTATTTTCATAAATTAATCATAATAATTAACATGTCGCTTACAAAAATTTTGGAAGGTTTATTGTGACCAAAGAACCCTTTGGAAAATTTTTCATGGGTCAAGTTATTAAGAACACACTTAACTCTCACAAAATCCTAAACACAAAGAAAATTAATTTGGGAAAAATAATCATCTAAATAACTTGATTTTAATTCTCCATTTTGATTTAAAGTTCATAGAACTTCCCATATAAATTTCAAAATATTTGAAGTTCATTTGATAACATAACTTGATTTTCTAAGTTAAATGTCATTTTGATACTAAAATGAATTTTAATAATTAAAATATAACTTAAAAAATTATGAAAATTAGTTTTAGGAGTCCTCTGTGATTAGAATTTT
>JXCR01140484.1:2556-13421 GCA_002079205.1 Phalaenopsis hybrid cultivar
AATAAAAAAAAATGTGATGGTATGTACGTAAACCCTTCTTAAAAGGACAATCTAAATAACAACATCAAGAAGGGCATGGAAAACATGAATCATTGTCAAGCAGAAGGATTTTAGCAGAAAGCGTGCAGCTTTCTGCACGAAGTCAACAGACAAACCTTTATTGTGAGCATCAGAAGCTTGCTGCTCCCCAAAGTACTTCTTGTACTGCCAAGCAATTCGAAGACCCTTCTCCAGCACCAGAAGATCAAAAACAATCACCAAAATTTTCAAGCTTAAAAAAAGCAATATAGCGACTTAAATTAAAACCTGCTCCTGCTCATTATGATCCGATCTGGTTAGCCGCTGCCTCTCCTCCTTAGACGTCGCAACAGGAGCAGGCAGTGTCCCAAGAAAAGCCTGCGGCTCATCTGCAGGCGAGGCAAAAAGGAGAGGTTGGCGGTGAATTACACCCTGGGCCATGAAGTTTCTCAGCAAAAGAAGGTGGTGCGGAGCCTCCGCGTCCTCCATCACCATCACTATACTTCCCAGCAGATAACCACCACCTAGCAATTCTATAATCCAATCAAGTTAAATAAGAACCATGAGGATGTTGTCGAGAACGAAAAAATAAGAGACGGAGGAAATATGGTTAACTGTCTAGGTCTGGAATCCCGGATGAAACGAAAGCGGTGCTTCCAGGGCCGAGTTTAATTCCGGGAGTAGAAGAAGGCACGCTTGATCCGGCTAAAGTCGACATATTTCGGGAGAAGCTGCTCGATCGGACTGTCGTCGTCGTCGTCTTCGTCGCCATGGCATCTCCGGCGGCAGGCAGGATTTAAGCTAAAGCCTGCCAAAAGGCAAAAAATGCCTCCTTAAATCCAGAGCTCCCAGTAAATCCGGGACGAGCGAAGAGGAAGAATGGCACGAACAGGCTTAACTTCCTCAAATGTTTCGGTGGTCACTGTAAGCCGCAATCCGGCCCTTGCCACGAAGGTGATGGTTTTGAGCGAAACCAGGAAGACGGAGACAAGAGAGGGTTTTGGGCAGGTAACGGCAAGTTTGGTCGAAGCAGTAAAGAGCGAGAAATAATGCGAGACAATAATAAATGTTTAAAATTCAGACCCCCCAAAAAGTAGCCGGCCCGGTCTGGAAAGCCTTAAAAATAATTTTAGGTTCAAATCGTAGAAAATTGGTCAATCCGTGGCTCGAACGCAGCCCGGTTCCGTGTTTTGAAAACTACATGTGTGGTATCAGGAAATAAACCACACTTGTTTTGAGTTTTAAACATTGAGATATTAATAAAAATCAAAAATAAAACTTCTAAATAAAGCCCCTTATATATGTAAACTAAAAATTCCTTTATCATAATAGTTTGTATTCCTTTCCTAAGTCTAGGAAAGTCACAAATCACCAAATAACATAAATCACAACAGCGCGAGCCTCACACACCTTGAAGACACATAAAATTTATTTGCCACTATTTTCCATTTTTTTTTCCAAACACGGTATCTTTTGTTATTGTTTTTAAGTAGGATTTTAGTAAGTTATCTTCTTTGTGTGATCACGTTGAACTAAGTTTAAAAGTTTAGTAAACTAGATATTCTTTTATCATAATAGTTTGTATCCCTTTTTCACGTGGAATCAATATGTAGTACTCTTTAACTGTACTACTACTTGACATGTGCACTTTCATTCTATGGTCGGCTTACATCCTCATAATTTTGGTGTGTCATGCATATATTCATATAATGATTTCATATCATTTTGATAATTATCAAAAGTAAAAAATTTTAAATCAGAATTTGCATTAAAAACAACATGTAGGACTTCTTTGTAATATAAAAAAATTAACATATATTCAAGGGTTTTGAGGTTGTTGTGGCAATCTAGTAATGTATAATCGTCAGTTTTCAAGCCTCTGCTCAATTTTCTATTTATACACTTCTTCATGTTGATGAAGGAACCTCTGCTGCACCACTTGAAGATCTTGTGTGAATGATGGAAAAGTCTCAAAATGAGATCCTTTAAATTTTAAGCGAGACTTGACAACTGACGATTATACATATTAAAAAGGCACAACTACCTCAAAATATATCGATTACAGGTATACATCAGACTCCCTCTTCATAAAGTTGAACTCTAAGACACCACTAGCTCCATACATCAATCTATTGCAGTCAAGCCAAACATCAAGCCTCCAACAGCTGTGGAGAACATAGTTTGACCTCACATAAGCTGTGGAGAACATAGTTTGACCTCACATGAGTTGTTTGACCTTCGAGGGATTCCCGATCATCCGATAAAGACGTCTTAATTTAGTTGCAATTGTTGTTTTGTGATGTTTGTGATTAAATTTTGAGTTGTCTTACATTTTGAATGTTGTGACGCTGAATTTTATCTTGGTTGATTTTAGTTTTGGTTTCAGTTTTATGGTTATCCTAAAAGTTTTAATTTTTATGCAGAGTGACATCGTTGTTTAGCATGCAAATTTGTAAGCATAAAAGTATAGTGTAGAACGTACAAGAAAAGAAGGTGATGTAAACTATAAAAGCGTACCTAACGAGTCTTCTCGTTCCTTCACCTGAAACTTTAGTATTTGCAAAGCATATATATGTATAATTTTGCAGGAATTAAAGTATGCTTGTAGAAAAAGTAGGAAGTACTTACTTAAAATGTGTCTACTAAATCCTATGTCGTAGCTTGATGTATTTAAATTTTAAGGATGATTCCATTAAACAAATTATGATAAGCTCACGCGTCATTCAAGATTTCCAAAGGATCATGAAGAAGTTTTAGGTAATACCTTAGACATTTCATGGTCCTCAGAGTTATCTTGAGTTCATTATAGTTTTATCATATTTGATATATAGTTCATTCAATTAATACCCTTATGCTTAATGAATTTGATATCTTAATTATCCCTTAAGTGGAGTAATTATCACTTGTCATCTCAGTTATGAATTATATGGGCAGGGGCCTTTGGGGGCAACTTGACTTAATTAAGGAATTTAGCTAATTTGATTTTAAAGAACGGGCTTATAGTATTTTAAAAAGTTTTAAATTAATTATAAGTTATTTTTTAAATTTCATTCGACAATATTTTGATTAAGCGTAGTTCACTACTAAGCCCTTAAGATTTAATAGGTGGATTAATAATTTTAATAAAAAATATTTTTCTTAATGTTTATATTTATATTCTCAATCCTTACCATGAATTATAAATCATCTCAAAACAATTAGTTTGAGGCTTAAAATCAGTGAGTTATAATTTTCTAAAATCAAACCCCTCACCTTAATATCTCCCTATTTAAATATTCTTTTAAATTTCATTAATTTTGAAAAATTACAAATTTATCTTTTATAAGACCAAAGTGAGATTGGTTACTACCATTTATCCCTTTCATATTCCAGTCATCAAAATAAATCAATCAAGATTATTTGTTGCCCATTTAGTTTTTTGGTTAAGTCTAAATATCAATTAAGTCTTAAATTCCAAAATTACTCTTTTGCCCCGAAGGCCTTAATACCCATAAGTCATTAAATTATACTCAAATGACTTGAAAATTTTATATTACCTAACTAATGGGTTAATTAAAACATCAAAGTAGAAAATGTGATTTTTCTGAATTTATTTAACTTTATAATTATTTATAATGCAAAAATAGGGATTTTTCAATGAAAATTTAATAAATCAATCAAAATAAAACATTTGTTCTTAAGAAATTTATTAAAGGTTAACCTAACTTAGAGGACCACCTGGACCACCTTTCATGATTTTTAGAAATTTAATTTAATTATTAAAATTATATGTTGGTTTTGAGTATTAATTTAATATAAAATAATATTTAAATGGAAAATTAAGTTTTTTATTTTTATTAAATCTCTCTGAGTCCAAGCAACCCAAAGAAACAAATTTCATATTTTTGTGATTTGTATTTTTATTATTAGAATTATTTTAGTGAAAAAATGAAAGAAAATTCATTTTTAAGCATTTTAAAATTAATATCTTGACTTAGAAAATTACAAAAATTATTTTGATTGGTTCCAAGTAATCAGTAAGCCAAATGTGCTATTTGAGCATGTCTTCATAATTTTGTGATTATTATGATTTTTAATTAATTGTTAATTATTTAAATGCTCAAAAACAGTTTAAAAATGAAGTGCTTATTTTAATTTAAATTTTATTTTTCTCAAGTTCCTCTGGTCACAAGGAACTCCCAATATCAATTTGGTGATTTTTTAAGTTGTATTTTAATTATTATAATTATTTTAATATCAAAAATATCATCTTATCTTAAAAATTTATTTTTAGTAATCAAATTAACTCCAATTGACTTAAAAATTTTATGAGAAGTTTCTATAATATTAATTTACAGTGGAGAAAGATTTTCATGTCATTTACATTTATAATTACTCCAAATTAAATTTCACTTCATTTTTAAGGTTGGTGATGATTATGATTATTTTAAATGAGTTAAACAAATTTTATATTTTTCCTAGGCTTCTCTGACCACAGTGAACCTACCAAAGTAAGTTTTGTATTTTTCTGATGAGTATTTTAATTATTATAATATTTAAACCAAAACAAAGACTATTAACTTGAAAATTGGATATCTCTAGTTAGAGATGCCCCCTGACCTTGGAAAAATCAGGGGATATGCCTAACAACAGAGACATCAAAAGTCTCATGGTCCCATGACATGATGAAATGTCTATGCAAATGGAGAATCAAAACAAGAAAAACACCATTTAATTAATTAAAAATAAAATATGCATCACATATATATGATAATATTTTCACATTATTCTTCTTTATTCACTGAACAATAAAGTATTTTTATTTTATTTTTGTGATTTTTCTACACAAAGTTATAGATTTTTTAAGTTCTCTCTATTTAAATAACTAAGAAAATCCTTATTTTTCTGCTTAAGTGACGCGGCGCCACCTTAACCTAGGTAGATCCGAAGTTCCACGCGGCCACTTCTGGTTTGGCATCGCCATCTACCTCAGCGCTGACTCAACCTGCGGTTCGTGTTCCATTCTTTCGTCCCGTGCAATCTCGTTCGTCTATCCAATACACGCTCGATCCAACAACGCTCCGTCATCGTCCCCAAAGCTCTAGCCTGAGAACCCTCTAACTTCTAGGTTTAATATCTCTCTCAATACTCAACCAAATTAAGTGTAGTTTGTTCCTATAGACTCGTCTTGACTAGGAGAACATATTCATATGGTTAAATCATCCTTTAAATCAACTCTATGCACATGGAGAATCAAATTAAACTCGATTTAGGGTTAAGTTTCAATACCTTGGTCCAAGAGGGGTAGCCTCGATTGGATGCTTGTGGAAGCTTCGTGGGGGACCCAAGAGCCTGGGGATTGAGCCTCGAGCAGTGGTGAATCGTCAAGATATGATTTTGACCAAAGTCGATTTGGGGGTTCGATCAAAGTCCACCTTAGGGTGCTCCGGTAATGGGGCTTTTGCGGGGGATCTTCCTCTCTCACTGTGGGGATGGCGTGAGTGCAATTAATTTGGACTTGGTGGAGGTTTGGTGAGTGTCATGTTTTGACATTTGATTTGAGCTCCAAAATTGAGCTCGAGTAGTGGATTTGAGTAGCTAAGGATGGTTGGGTTAAGCTCAAGAGGTCTTAAGGAAGCTCTGGAAGCAATTTGGCAGAGTCTCCACTAGGAATTGCAAGCTCTCCCCCTTTGGCCATGGAGGGTGTGTTTAAATAGAGGGGGAAGGAGAGGCCACCAGGGGTATTTAATGGGTGCCCTAGGTTGCCTATGTGGAAGTCAACAAGGTGCAAAAATCCAATTGAGATGAGATAGCTTGAATGGTTTTAGTTTTTAAATTTAGCTTAGGTGGAGCACTTTGGGGTGACTTTTCCGGCAGCCTAGGTGGCCGGCCGGCCAGACTCAGGTCACCATCCAGTCCAGGGAAGTCAGGGCTTGGGTTTGGTGAAGTCAATTGGGGTTGGCCATGTGTAAAGGCATTGAATTGAAATAGTATGGGGAAAGGGTTATTTTGGGTCAATTTGGGTTGTGTTTAGCCACCAAGGTTGGTTGAAGAGGATCAAATGGGTCAGCTAAATTGGTGTGGAGAGGTCTCCATCCAAGGGATTTTGGCTAAGCATGGGTTTTAGTGATTCATTAAAAGGGTTAAAAACCTTTTTAAAGAGGCTTGAAAGTGGCTTGGACTCTTGCCATTAATAGTTTGATGACGTGATAAGACTCTCATGACTTTTCTATGGCTTGGGAGTGGCTTCATGGCTTGCATATGGCTTGGCTAATTTTCATGAGGAAGGATTTTGGATTTATTTGGTATTTTGGTGAAGTTTGGCTTGATGTTTGATTTAGAATGACTTGATTTTGAATTTAGGACTTTAGGAATGATTTTAATCAAATGGATGTGAAGATAAAGAATTGTCATGTGGGCTTTAGATTTGAGCTTTTGAAACTAAATGTGGTGGGCTTGGGCTTTTAAAATAGAAATTGAGTTTGGGCTAAAATTTGGGCTAATTGAATTTTGAGTTTGGTGTAGGAGAATACCATGAAGGATTTGGTAAAATTTCAAGTGAATTTTAGTTGAATTGATAGACTAAATTAGTGGATTTGGACATATAGTCAAAGTCGAGACTTTTTGATTTGAATGAAATTAGGCTCGTAATTGGATCAAATTAGGCTTGAATTTTATTTAAATTAAGATTGTGGATGCTGAATTTTAACTTGAAATTAAAATTGGGCAAGATTAGGGTCAATTGGGCTAAAATTAGGGCTACTTTAGGGACATGTAGACCTTTAAGGGCAAATTGGGGCTTTTGGTCAAATTGGACTATTTTGGTCAACTTGGGATGATGAAAAATTGAAATTGTGAATATTTGGGTTAATTTTTTATTTTTTTGGGAACTTTTTAAATTTTTGAAATTTTTTAGGTCATGAGGGGCATTTTGGTAATTTTGACAATTTTTTGGGGCAATTAGGAATTTGGTAATTTTTGTGAATTTTGGTTAATTTAGGTGGTGGTGGGGGCTTTGAGATGGTTTTTGGGCAAATTTAGGTATTTTGGGTAATTTTGAGGTTTTTTTTACAAATATTGGGGTTGCATGGGTATTTTAGTAATCTGGTGATTTTGGGCCAAAATGGACCAACAAGCCATGAAGTCATACTAAACCAATAGGAGTCATATGAGGACTCATTTTGGATGCTTAATGTGGTGGTTCTAACCCTCTTAGCCAAAGACTGGGGGTACATGATCATCCACAGGAACTTTTTAAAAGGAGTCAAGAGACCAACCAGTCATAGGGTTTTAGGGTATGTGAGAGAATGTAGTGTGTGCAAGTTAGCCTCATCAAAACCAGATCACCCAGGGTTAGTCCTGAGGTCTGGCCATCTTATGGGGGACTCCACTTGGGTTCTCTTATGCTAACCCCACCTACTAAGTACTTGAGGTTATGACCAATATGCGAAACTCCAAGATGAGCAAATAAGAGTTTAGAATTTCTAATGGTGAGGGTTCCTTTTCTAGTCTTCTAAGAATAGTCTATAGGAAAGTTCTATGACTAGACTATAGGCTACTAAAGAGGAAAAACTAGACCTCAACAAAAAATGAGGTTAACAGTTTAGCAAATGAATATTCATGAAAATTTTCAAACTAATGTGATTAGTTATTCAAAATATCAAAATGATATCTAATTTAGCTAACTATAAGTAGCTTTTTGAACACTTAGTTTATTTGCGACTCTAAGGAAAATGCTTCATCTTTGATGAAAGTTATAAATACATACTAAAATAATTTTTTAACACAAGTTTTCAAAGTAAATGTAGCATATAAAAATTTATACACATTAAGTTTCATTGCTCGTAGTGATTGCATCAATACGTTTATTGCCAAAAAAATTACGTCATCAAGAACAAAAAGTTTGATGCCTCGGTCTTCGGACAACGTCTTTCTGAGAGGTTTCACCTTGTGATGCGATATTCTAACTTGGATGTTGAAATGTTCATTGCATGTAGTTATGAGTTTAAAGAAATATTCAAAATTGTCATCCCAATCACTAAAAAGTTAATTTATTGATGAATTTATACCATTCTAATGGCACACAAAATTAATCATGCCCATTAATCATAACTTATCAATCAAAACTCATTTATTAATTGGTAAGGGGTCATTTGGAATAACTTATGTATTATTTATTTAATATTTTATTTTATTTATTCTTAATTCAAAGGAAAATATATTTAATAAGTTAAACTAAAATAAATATTTTTAAAATTTAATGTGGTCGCGATCTTTAAAGGGAATGGTAGTTGACGATGATGGTATGTAGTGCCAAAGGGAGGTGAGCGACAAAAGACAATTATGGGCTGTGGGCGAGGTAATCATCGATGAGATTGATAAATGTCGGGTTGTTGTAATTATTACTTCTTAAAAACTAAAATTACTTTAAACTACTTTTTAAGAATTTTTGATTCATTAAAGAAATAAGAAAATGGAAAATTCACTAAATAAATGCATATCTTTTTAAAAATAAAAAAAATCAAAATAAAGAATATAAATGATCTCAAATGAGTCTAAAACATTTAATTTATTACATCATTTGATTTTGATAGCAACATATTCTTCATTTTGGATCATAATACTTTAAATATGGTGTTTCATTTAACATATTTTTTATTTTCTATTTAATTCTCTAAATTTTCCATCCATATGCTAAACTTGGTCATAATACAACTTTTATTTTCCTACAAACCTTTAAGTCCATCATTACTCTATCTTTCATTTCAAATATTTATATTCCATCTACATAATATTGTTATTTATTGTTCTTAATCTCTATTATATTAAAAGAATGATCAATCATATTACTTATCGCTGAGCAATTTCTTATGTTCTCAATCAGGTGCCAACATATTATATTTATCTACTATCAATAGACAATTTTTTATTTTTTTTATTTTTTTTATTTTTTTTACCATACATGCACTAATTTAACTATCAACAAACATTTGAATTTCACTCTTAGTTTCTTTATTTCCTACATAAAGAATAGTATAGGAAATTATAAAATGTAATTGATCATTTAGTATTCTCAATAGAACACCAACAATATTTGTTAATCAACCACATCAACGTCCACCTTGCTAGTCATTCGTCTCTCATCCAAAAAGATGAATGATTTTATGCCATTCGCAGTCGCTTGGTGGCTAATACTCATAATCAATTGTAAACTGATGTTTAGTTTGATGTTCGTCAATGACCAATGATGGAACTAATGAGGGTTGAGAGGGTCGATTGCCCTGTTAGATTTTTAATAATTATTTAATATCACGTTATACATTACAAAATTATTTTCCTGAAATTTTGAAGGTTTAGTTACAATTATAGTTTTACTTTAATAATTATTTTAAATAATTTATCATAAAGATTATAGTCACCAGTGAGCTTAAATACGTAATTAATTTCTTTTCTATAAATATTAAATAAAATTCATTTTTAATTAATTAGAAAAAACTATATATATATACCTCTCTTCCACGCTCTCCACTATCAACATAAACCCTCACCTTATTATAGTAAGAGTTCATTATAAATTTGATTTTCATAGATGAATAACATATTTAAAGAATATATTATGAAATTATTAATTCTAAGTTTTAAATGGATCATCAAAATGAATATCGATCATTCAAAATTGATGATATTCATCAACTTGAAAATAAATTCTATCCGGAAGATTTTAGAGAAGCAAACAAACTAAAAAAAAAAAAATCAATTTAAGCATTTTAATATTTAGCTCATTAGAATAAAATTTTTTAGAATTTAAAAAATGTTTTTTTAAGGAGTTCATAAATAACATGTTATTTTTTTTTAAAATAGTTATTTTTTTTACATTTTAAGTTGTTCTGAGCAAATTTAATCATTTGATTTTATTAATTTTATTTATTTTAAAAGAATAAAATATATTATATTATCAATATTTTAATATTAATTCAAAATATCATGCATTTAAAATGATACTTAAAAAAGTGAACCTCTCTTGGATAGTCCTTAAAGAGTTTAAGATTCATGTATTTTATGATGATTAAATTCTAAAATTTCAGTCATTTAAGTCATTGTTTTTAATTATCATAAATATTGAAAAGCTGAACCTTTATGACTTTACATCTCAAATTATCCAGATAAGTGAAAGAATCTGAATCTAGCTCAACTTTGATTCCAGTAAAACAATTCCATTTAAATACTAATTATATTTAATTAAACTCGGGTGGGACCGTGTTATATTATCCGGACGCCAAATTGGTTTCAATACGGCAGAAGAAAAAGAAGGCACGTCCGCTCTTCTCTTCTCTGGTTCCCCTTTCGTTGTCTTGCTCTTTTTTACGCTTTTCTCTCGCTCTCCTCCACCAATTATACACACACCTTTCCCTTTCCTTCCACCTTCACGGAAAAGGAGAAGAAGAGCGGAACATTTCTCAAGTTCTTTTGTGAAGAGGAAGGAAGAGTGGTTATATAATCCAGTATTCCCCTCGATTGCAGTTTTTACGTTTTATTTGGAAGGATATTGTCGATTCCTTGATCGTTTGGTGGATTTGCATCGGCAGCTAGTGATCCGATTAGGGTTTTCTAGCTTTGAAAGGTGTCTGTAAGTCGCCGATTTCCATTTCTGTAGCAGGTGAGTGTTGCTCTGGTTTCGTGATTGGGGTTGGATTAATTTTCTGAATTTTTTTCCTGGTGGATAAACGGAATTTTTTGCCCGATTGATGCTACATAAGAGCGGGTTTATTTGAACGATTGTTTTCAAGTTCTCTTTTTGACGTATATTTTCTTTTGATATCGGATTCGTCGTTTGAGTGCTGGTTTAGTGGACGGTGATATCAATTTTT
>JXCR01140489.1:8412-24294 GCA_002079205.1 Phalaenopsis hybrid cultivar
GGAATGGACGATAACCAAATTTACGTCAATTTAACTTATATTCCTCATTTTATGGCTGCATTGGTAACATATACTATACCATAACAAATGTCATATAAACAGAAAGAGGTAACTAGTCTCAATAGAGGATGCCCTGGACAATCGCCTTATCATGATGCTTGGAAATTCATTTTGCCCTGAGCGTATGACCAACTGCCCTGAAGCTTATGATCAAATAAATGATGAGTGAACGTCTATGCTTTAACGGTTAAACTTTTAGGTTCTTATCTCTGTTATACTTATTAACAAGCCATTAGCACAATTTTTTAGCAGCAAAACCAGCACTGAGCAAGCAAACTTGAGTATTGGTGGCAAAGCAGTGCATAAGTTGATAAACTAGAGCAACAAAATCAAACAACGAAGTAAGATTTCCAAAAGTTGTTTAGCATACAGATTGGTGCAAGAAAGGACCCGAATAATCTCACAAGCAAAAATAAAAATAACTATTAGAATTCCAAAAGGAAGCTTAAGATGTCACGACAGAATGATAGAATGATGGAAACATCTTAAAATAGATTGAGCTCGCAAGCTGATATGATTATTGGAGGAAGGCGGTGCAACATTGAATATTGAAAAAGCACCAGACATTCAACAGTTGATAGAGCTGCATTTACATATTAATATAATAGCTCAATGCCTAAATCTCTAGGCAATATAGGCTCTTAGTTTAGCAAAGAGAGCCACATAAAAGGCAATAACTATTTCATTTATGGATTTAGTCAACTATGAATAATAATAATGTAATTCCTCAAATTAATCTATTTTAAGGAAACATTGAATTTTCAAACTCCAGATATAAAAAGTGGAGGGTTGCGTCAGGTAGTCGACAACAAATGTAAAATTTGTCGAAAAATCATGACATGAATCCTTTTGATCATTGTGTAATTGCTAGGGTGTCCCTTCGAAGCGTCACACAGTGAGACTTGATTACAGTAAAAAGTGTGTAAGGGCCGCTGCATTGACGCCCGGATGTAGTGTCAAATAAGCAGAGTTTCCCACTTTACGAACAGATGCATGCAAAATAGTTGTCTATGAAACTAATATTATGATAGAGTATTGGAATATATGTACTCTCACATGTAAATTAATAAAATTAGTTGATATTATGATTCATATAAAGATAATTTTGTTATGTATTCAAGAAACTAAATGTGTCAGAGAAAAGGCTAAGGAGGTTGATAACTTATGTTTTAAACCTTTGTATCATGGCAAGAGATGCTAAAAATGGTATAGGTGTAATTATTAGATAAGATATTGTAACATAATATTGTAAAAATTAATAGAATTGGAGATAACATTATAGCCCTTAAGATTATTATTGATACTAAAATTTTTAATATTATAAGTGCTTATGCTTCTTAAGTAGGTGTAAATATTGGTTTTAAAGAAAAAAATTGGAATGACCTAGAAGACTTAATACAAATGTTACCTCTTGAAGAAAGAATTTTTATTTGAGGAGATTTAAATGGGCATGTCAGTAGAGTGGTAGAAGATTTTAGAAATATTCATGATGACCACAATTTTGAAAGTTTCATGGTGGAATGTTAGTAGGACTTGATGATATCAAAATTGTAGTGTGGAAATATATTGGAAATTTGAGAGTTTCTTGGCTTACTAAACTCTTTAATATTATTTTAAAAACTAAAAAGATACCTGAGGAGAGGAGGAAGAGTATTTTGGTGCCCATTTTTAAGAATAAAGGGGATGCACAAGAGTATAAGTTATAGAGGAATTAAGTTGATGTGTCATAATTTCATATTATGGGAGTGGGTAATTGAACTTAGGTTAAGACGCATTACAAAGATTTCTCATAATCAATTTAGATTTATGTCGGGTAGGTCTACTATGGAAGCTATACATTTATTGAGAGGTTTGATGAAGAAGTTCAGAGAGAATAAGGATGATCTACATATGAGTTTTATTGATTTAGAAAAAGCGTATGATAAAGTTTCAAGAGATAGCCTTTGGAGGTTTCTAAAGAAGAAAAGTGTTGATATGACTTATATTTAAGTCATTAAAGATATGTATACTAGAGCTGTTACTTGTGTTTGAACAGGAGGATTGACCAAATATTTTGCTATTTTAGTTGGATTACATTAGTGATCGACTTTAAGCCCATATCTTTTTGCTTTCGTTATGGATGCTCTTACTAGGCATTTACAGAAGGATTTACCTTGCTATATGCTTTCTGTTGATGATATCCTTCTTGTGGATAAGACTAGAGAAAAAGCTCAGGAAAAACTTGAATTGTGAAGGTCAGAGTTTAAAAGCCTTCGTTTGAGTAGAACTAAAACTGAATACATGGAATGTAATTTTAGTAGTAGTAGCCCTAGTGATAGTTACTATGGGTGATCCAATTTTTGAAAGGTGAATGCTTTAGATATCTAGAGTCGATTTTTCAAAGTGATGGTGATATAGATGGGGTTGTTATTAATAGAATTCAAGTTTGTTGGTTGAAGTGGAGGAATGCTTCGGGTTTATTGTGTGATAGAAAATTACCGCTTAGACTGAAACGAAAATTTTGTAAGATGGTGATGAGACCTGGAATGCTCTATGATGCTGAATGTTGGCCTTTAAAAAAGAATCATAAAACTAAGTTAAGTTTTGCCGAGATGAGAATGCTTAGGTGGATGAGTGGTTTTACACTTAGAGATAAAATGCGAAATGAAAATATTTGTGATACGGTTGGTGTAGCTCCAGTTGTGGACAAAATTAGAGAGTCGTCTTAGATGGTTTAGTCACATTAAACGTTGACCATCTCATAATCCGATTTAGAGAGTAGATGTTTTAGATTCGACTTATGTTAAGAAAGACAGAGGTATTGTATAAAAAAATGATCTTAATTTATTAGAATTAAATGAAAATATGACACTCAACAAGACACAATGGAGAAATAGGATTCAGTTAGCCAACCCTACTTAGTGGGATAAATGTTCGTTGTTGTTGTTGTTGCTGCTGAATTTTCAAGTTCCACTGCATTCTAAGGTTCAAAATTTACTAAATAAATTATTTCTGATAAATTATTTAGTAGACATGTTTAAATGACTTATTAAAACTCCTAGGGTAATATGTTCTTTACCACCATCCGTTCCATCTTCATTGTCATTCATGGCAGTTACTTATTGCATCTGTACCCATTTGAATGAGAGGATCATAGATGTTCTTACGCTATTGATGAACTTATGGCAGATATTTTTCATTCTTGAAAACATGGAGGACAAGGCATCTGCTGTGAGGATTCTTGTTGAAAATAATGTATATGCGCTCCTGATAAACTGCCTCCTGGATGGGTGCGCTAATTCTGCAATAAAATATTTTCCTGTAAATGTTGTTTATTGCTTTTTGATTGGCCTTGAGTGCTTTGTTTCTTTTTGTTTCTTATTTTTCTAAAAATTTGAAATATAAGCATGCTCTCAATTCTTTCCTTTACAAAAGAAAGCTTATATCTTGGCGAACTATCACTATTATGTTGTTTTTTTTCATGATGTTTTATTCTTACACTTTTCTTTTTTTTTATGAAATTTATTTTCTCTTATGATCTGGTTTCCCCTTGGTTACAGTAGATCAGCTAGTTAAATTCACTAATGAAAATGTCACCTCAGAGTTTAAGGTTGCCTAATTCTCTTTTAACAACCTTTTTTATATAGATCCAATCCTATAATTATGAAACCCATTGAGATCAGGGGCATAGATCGAGTAAAGAAAGATAAAAATGGAAGATTTACCCGCGAGTAATATTTGTAGCAGAGGAGCTTGAAGATGGATTTGACATAATTTTGATGGTATTTTTATTGTATAAAAGCTATTTCTTATGCAAACATGCCACTAAGAAGAATTAATATTGGGATTTGAGGTGGAGAGGATGAGTTCTTAATTTAGTCGAATCATGCAGAGGGATAGTATTTTTTTTTTAAATTTTTTGAAATCAAACTTGAGCCTCTCAGTTTTACCTGTTTCTTAAAATGCTTAGAGTCTTACATGGTCAGCGTTGGTGGAAGTTATAAGTTGCTCCATGAATAGAGAGGACATTATCTCAGCATCAGTCTCTCTCTTTCTCCACCTCCCTCGCAAAAACTCAAAACAAAGAATTGGTATGCACGTATGCATTCAGTTTCTTTTGGCATATATTGTATTTTTTTATAGATAATCTATATAATAATTTTTTTCTCAAATAATATATATGCTCTAGTGTCCACAAAAATTAATCTGCTAGTACTAGTGGCTGTTTAGTGGTGCTTTTTTTAGGCCTTGATGCTTGCTTTAGGAAAATACAAGACTATTAAATATATTTCATATGAAAATTGTATGTTATTTCGTTAAAATGACCAGGGAGAAAATGAAGGGACAATGACACGTGCATTTATTTCTTACATTATTATGATGTTATGATATTGGGTTAAGACAAAATGGTATTTTGAGAGTTGTCAAGCCTAACCTTACAAATTCATTAAGAAAATTGAACTGAATGTTCAGGAAGGTATGAAGCTTATAATCTATGAAGAACTTTGGAAGGAACCAGAAAATACGAACCCCAATACTCAGCCTTCAATTAAATAAACAAGAACTGTAATTTTCAAAACAACTATGCTAAAAATTGCATCAACTACATTGTGTAGCAACGTAGCAAAGTAGCATGACATTAATTGTTGAAAGGAATGAGGAAAATATGAGGCTAACAAACAAAAAAAGAAAAAAAATGCGACTCTATTGTAGTCAATGGTATCATGCTTAGGTGATGTTTATGTAACTCAAGTTGAAATTTGAACTTAAAAAAAAAACAAAGAAACAGATGAGCACTCCATAACCAGATGTTTGGGAGGCCTAAGGCCTA
The DNA here is from genome assembly GCA_002079205.1 of Phalaenopsis hybrid cultivar. NCBI lineage: Eukaryota > Viridiplantae > Streptophyta > Magnoliopsida > Asparagales > Orchidaceae > Phalaenopsis > Phalaenopsis hybrid cultivar. Next base: position 13,283 of record JXCR01140489.1, read on the forward strand.
CCATCAATAACTTGGTCCAATTGTAAATCTATTTGACATCGAGGTATGTGCAAACCTTAGCACTTAAGCTGGAGAGACAATAGAGGCAGTAGAGGTACCCACTTCAATTCAGATAACCCCTACAGTTGGAGGCCCCAATAGAAGCACGCTAGGTGGAGATAGAAGGACTAGACATGGTACTTACCATACAATTCAAAGTAAGAAAAAGCTTGAGAAGAGCTACACGCCCGGTACAGTTCCAACCCAAAAATGCTTTCGATGCCGTGAATGTGGCCAACTGCACGACGAGCCGAGTTGTGTCCTTTACCCAATTAGATGCCTTGGAGTAGGTGAGGGATGAAGAAACTGTTAAGGACCAAGGTTAGATACTAGCTCCCGGGATATGGAGGGGAAATGTTAGTTGTATGAAGAGTTACGTAGATAGAACCACATAGGGAATAGAACCACATAGGGATCACTCATGATTGAGGCACAAAATCTTCCACACCATTGTACGTTGAGGGGAAATGTTTGCAGCCTCATCATTGATAAAGGAAGCTGTGAGAATGTGGTCTTTGCTTCCATAGTGAAAGTTTAGATCTGACTACACAAGCGCTCTAAGTCATATTCTTTGTCGTGGTTGAAGAAAGAAAACTAGCACGAGTGGATCAACAGTGTCTAGTTGAGTTGTTCATTGGAGATCAAGTGTGGTGTGAAATGTTGCCCTTGATGCCTACCACATCCGTGTTTGGGGGACTGTTGTAGTTCTATTGCAAGACACAGGATGGCAAGTTCAATAAAATCTATGCGTTCACGAAGGAGGGGAAACACATCGTTCTCTTTCCCATCAAATATTATGGAGGAGCAACTACACTTGTTGGGGATAAGCCCGAGGTCCCACACACCACTTTTTTGCAGCTAGTTTGTGAAGCCCCAGTGGTACTGGCCTTAGTTGTGTTAGAGGGGACTGAGGAGGAGACAAATCCACAAAGATGGTTCAGCCACTGTTACTCGAGTTTCAGGAAGCGATGACCAACAACTTACCAGAGGGTTTATTACCGCTAAACATATCCAAAATGTCAAATATTTTATCACAAGGTCAGTGTTGCCAAATAGATCCGCAGCGGGGTAATAGTAGTTACATCGACAAATGCAGGATATCTTTACTAGAGGATTAGTGAGTGAGCACTGGCCCATGCGCTGTTCTCTCTTCGATGGTACCCAAGGACGGCTCATGGAGGATGTGCATCGATAGTCGAATTATCAACAAGATCATCATCAAATTCTGTTCCCTATCCCTCGTCTAGATGACCTATTGGATATGTTACATGGAGTCGTAGTCCTTTTCAAGATTGATTTGTGCAGGGGATACCATCAAATCAGAATGAGGTTGGGGGATGAATGGAAGACCTCCTTCAAGATCCGAGACGGGTTTTACGCGTGGACCGTTATGTCATTTGGGTTGTCCAATGCACTTAGCACATTCATGAGGATGATGAATCAAGTGTTCCAGGTTTACATTAGAAAGTTCATGTACAACAGTTCAAGGCACTTGCAGCATCTTAGGCACGTTTTCGAGTTTCTGCGATCGATAAAGTTATACGCCTACCTAAAGAAGTGCTACTTCATGATGACACGTGTTTTTTTGGGTTACATTATATTCGTTGTATGCTACGAAAAGAAAGACAATCGTCAGTTGGACACGCCCACAATCCTTTATCGTGTTGAGACAATTTTTGTGGTTAGCATCTTTCTACAGGCGGTTCTTCAGGAGCTTTAAGACCATCACAACTCTCCTTATAGAGGTTTTGAAGGAAGAGAAGTTTTAGTGGACAGAGGTAGTCCAATCCAAATTTAACATCCTGAAGGAGAAGGTGACACATGAATTAGTGTTAGCTTTACCGTCAGTTGTTCGAGGTGCAGTGTGATGCTTCTAACATGGGAATCAGAGCACCATTGAGCCAAGGAGGACATTCCATAGCCTTCGTCAGTGAGAAGTTGAGAAAATTCCAAAGAAAGTACTCAACATATGGCAAGGAGTTGTATGTCATTATGAGAGCTTTTCATAATTGGAGTCATTACCTGCTGACGAGCGAGTTCACTCTATTTATGGATCATGGAGCTTTGAGGTTCTTGAACAATCAAAGCAAGCTGAAGGGCATACATGCTTTCTTGGGTTGAGTTATTGACATTGTTCCAATTCGTGCTTAAGCATAAGGCGGGAAGTTAGAATCGGGTAGCGAATGCCTTGAGCTCAACCATTTGCTAATACCGCCATGCTGGCCAAAATTTTGGGATTCAAGGTGGCAAAGGAATTGTACGATGCAAATGAGGATTTAAGGGAGATTTGGGAACATTATCAGGAGAGACGCACAGGGCCATATCACAGAGATGATGGTTATCTGGCCACTAGAGCAAGTTGTGTGTGCCTCAAATATTGTTCTGGGAAGCCATCTTCCAGAAGAATCATAGCGGGGGACTAGCATGCTACTTTGACAGAGATAAGACCCTTGCATTAGTGAAGGAACACTTTTTCTGACCCCTACTAACGAGTGATGTGGAGCTGTACATCTGACAGTGCAGAGTTTGCACCTAATCAAGAATCAAAGCCAAAATATAGGGCTATCTATAGACATCATTACCAGTACCAAAAGCTCCTTGGGTAGATTTCAGTATTGATTTGATGTTGGGCCTTCCAAGGGCGCAACGGAACAAAGATTCAACGTATGGTCCTTCAGCTTGCTTGGGTTTAACGTAGTGGGGCAGAGTTTATGGGTCTAACATAGGGTGAGATAAGAAAATTTTTGATTATATAGGTGGGTTTAGGTAATTCTATGGTAGGACTAGGGTTATACTAGCTCTGATAGCAAATGATACTGGAGTTAATCCAAATAATAGTAGGAACACAAATAATATTATTGAAAAAGCCAAATACGCAGTTACAACCAACCATACACTCAAATGAGAAATATAACAATACAACAATAACTTGTTTCAGGGTTTGATCCGTGGGTGGTAGGGGTTGGCTAGGTGGTTGTGGAGTTATGGTAGGTGGCTGGAATGGGATGTGAGATTGCTGGAAATGGCAAAGGACAGACTGGATTTGTGATGACGGCGAAGTGGAAGGCTTGGACAGCAAGGTTGCTGGAAGTGGCAAAGGTTGTTGGGAACAACAACGATGGTGAAGCGGAGGGCTTGGACAGCAAGGGACAGCAAAGAGGAAGCATTGTGGAGAGCAGGATAGCAAGGGGCAGCAAAGCGGAAGGATTGTGGACAGCAGGACAACAAGGGGAGTGTTATTCTGTGCAGGGACAATGAAGAAGAAAGCGGTTTAGGGGTGCTGGTAGCAATGAAAAGTGTGAAGTGGGATTTCTCGAGAGGTAGCAACAAGTCGAAAGGAAGGAGAGTGCTGATGAGAGGAAAGTCGAGGATAAATACCAACTCAGAAGTGGATAGAGTTGAAGCACTACTTGACTCTTGGAGGAGAATCACCACATCGGAATGAGATGCAGTTGGAGCACAACTTACCCTTGGATACATCCTTAGAAGGAAAAACTTGGTGACACCGATGGCTGTCCAGATAGAAAACTCAGAAAAAACTGACCTAGAATACGACAACAACAACCTATATAGACCTAGAGTAAATAGGAGTGGAAACAACTCCACTTAGGAGGCGATAATCCCATGTAAGGAAGATCGGCTGGCCCTCAGACTGTGCTTCTAGATAGGTCCCAGTCGCCCTGAGCTAGAGACGCCGTCCCGGTCGAGCTGGAGATGCCCCACTCCAGTCCAGACACGCGATTGCCGCGCCCTCGTGCGGGAACTTTATCCCGTGCTGCCTCTGGGACCCCCTGTGTCACTCTGGTGTTACAGTAGGCTTTGAAAGAACAAATGAATGCATATTTTTGTCAGTTGATGTGATTTGTGTTGCTTATTTAAAGATATTAGTCATTTTGTTGGTTTTTTTACATACCTAATTGATAATATATTGGTTTCAGCAACGAACAAACTTCTGCTGCTTCTCTTAATGCCATAAAGAACATTGCAAAATCTTCTGAAGGAATTGTACGTACTCTGCAGCTATCTGTTACGTTTTAACTGTTCATCATTAATGCAAATTTCCATTATTTTATTTTATAGTAAACTACTTTCTTGCTATAGCATGTTGTCTTCCCATCTAGGCGTGATGAATCTATGCAACTGAAAAATATTGCAGGTCACTGTTCTTCTACGGTAAGGTTATATTTTATTTGTATTTTTTATACTTTTAGAAGCTTTCGTTAAAATTTGCTATTACATGAGGTTCTTTTTCTCTACTTTTGCAATATTTTCGTAGGGTGTTTCTCCGTTTTTTAAGAATATTTTACTTATCTGTAAACATTGTATATTCATCCAAGTTTTACCATACTTCAATATTTGCCCTTAATACATAAAACATAATGTTTCAGGCTCGTGTTCGTATTCTGGCTCTGATATCGGCACTGTTCTCTCTTTCTGAGGATATTGCATGTGCAATTTTTGACTCAAACCTCTTAGAGCTTTATGAAGTTGAAATCAATAAAAGAAATGATACACTCACCGTTCTGACTGCTTTGGAAATTTTGTACGAGGTAAAAGATGTTTGTGATGAAGCATGGATTTTTTTTTTAATTTTTTTTTCACTGGTTTAATTCTTTATGCTAGGCTTTATTGTGATTATTTGTGCATGTTGTCTTTTTGGTTGTATTCACATTTGTTTACCGTTTGACAAACTACGCACATCATTGTAATAATCCTTGTTTGTGAAAGTTTTTGTTGTCGTTCTAAGTGGAATGCATGGGTACTGATCGGGCTGCTTATCTTGGCTGAAAGGTTTAATCTTTATAGATAGCATTGTTTCACTTTGATTTTATGTATTTCTCTGAAAATTAATTTATTATTCTTAATGCTGTGTCTGTAGTCACTTTTTAGTATTGTGTGTGGGATGTGCATTGTATGCACTAAGGAAACCATTTTCTACTGTCTTTAGGTAGCATAGAGAAAGAACTCCATTTTTGAAAGTTTTTAATAATTCAAGATAATGAGGCGTGCATCCCGATATTAGGCTTAGGAATGGAAATGGTGGTTCTTATGATCTGGAAAAAGCTAGAAGAATTAGGATGGGCGAGCATGCGTAGGCATGGAAAATAACTAAAATGCCAGCATTCACATTAAAAACATGTTTGTATTTATTACATATTCTAACCAATATTGGTATGCATTTAAAGGCATTCACTCAATAAAGGTTAATAGAAAGGCAAATCATCAAGAAAACAGTTTCTGCATGGTTGATAATGAGTTTGATAAATACTTCTTAATCTATAATTTGATATGGCCTTAACACTTATCAAATATGTTGACGTGGGTTTGCTTGTGTTGAACCAGTCGGTTCAGCCAAGGGAGGGACCGGTCCAATAGGGCGGCTGGACCGGCCCGTTATACTTAGGGCAGGGCTGTCACCAACACTAGGATACATACAAAATTGCCACATACACACACACACACACACACACACACACATGCATGCTTGTCTATGTATATGTATATAATCTGTAAAAAAATTAAATTCATATAAAAATATTCATTTCACCGCAACTTTCCTCTCTTCATAGCCTCACCCTACTTCCAACTGTTCTCTTTCTTTCCTTTCTAAAAATCTTTCTCTTTCTGTACAGTCTCACTTCGACTTGTTTTCTCTTTTTCCTTCCACACACACACACACACACACACACACACACACAAAGAAAGAAAGAAAAAAGAAAAGCAGAAAATCAGAAAAAAAATAAGGTTTAGAATTTCTTTAAAAATGGGATAAGGAGAGAGAGAATTAAAAAAAAAGATAAAGGTGAAAAATAAATTTTTGTCATAGGACACATCTCGTTAAAATTGAAACATATGCAACTGAAAGGGTGAAATCTTGAAGCTCATAAAAATATTCTGCCTTATGCTCATTGCAATTGAATCCAAAAAATATATATATGCAAGCAGCCAAAATGCATATATCAAATCTCAAATAGAAGTATTTGCACACATTTTAATAAAAAATCATTTGCCCGAGTTAGATATGATTGATTTACAAATGATACATGCATATCTCAATGTAAACTCAACTAGGTGGCAAAACTTTGTTGTGCAAGTATCTTACAAAATGAACTCTACCTCAATATAGTGCATTAATAGTTGTCCATGCGCTTTATGAGAACTTTCAAAATACCTTGAAAAGCGTGCAAGTCCATTATGTACATTTATCAAAATTCATGCTTGTTTATCATTTCCATGAACCAAAGATCTTGCAAGTGTGTAGAAAATCTTAGAAAGTACATTGTATTAATGTATTAGAAATTGTTAAAGCAAATTCATCCGCATATGCTTTAACAAACATGCAAATTGCTTGAATATATAATTAGAGAATGCTGTGTGATCTAAGATGAGATAAATTTGCCTTCGAGAGTCTTAAAGTTACTTTAAAAAGTATGCAATCATTTTAAAATATTTAAACTTCTTTTCAGAACCCTAAGTTCAAACTTGACATGTACACGAGCTGTCGAGCATGTTTCAAATTTGATTGTCTACTTTATGAGCCTTGAGGTTGACAATATTTTTATTAAAGAATGATATTTAAATTTATGTTCTCAATTTAATGCAACTAATTCGCCATACGAATTGGGAATTTAAACACCTTTTTGTAAATCACATAAAATTTTTTTGTTACTATTTATGTATGACCTTCAAGGTTTCAAAATGAAAACTTTCAATATCATTACACTCTTAAAATACAATAATGACTTTTTCCTATATACTTAATTCTCTATGTACAAAGATAGAATTGACAAGGTATATAACATAATAATTTTTGACAAAAATTCAAATTATATGCAATTCATGGACCTAATCTTTTACAAGAAAACAACCAAAGTTGATATAGTTCTACATTACTGAATAAAATGTTTCCATTGTCTCGAGGATAGTCAATTGAAAGGAAATCTCAACTAGAGAGAATTTTATTTTCAAAATACCTCCAAATATTGTATAAATTGTTTTCGGTATAAATTTAGAAGAAATAAAAAAATTCAAAATATTATAAAATTTAAAATATAAAAGAGATAATTGCTACTCATAAACTTAAGCAATAATCCATTCATCATTTGCCTTGAGGGTGAGAAATATGTTTTTATGTTCACACTTAAAGATCTCAGGTAGAAGGTGTTGTTATTCATATGATTTTATTGTTAAATGTCATCGTAAGAAAATTCACTTATGATGGGGTCTCAGAGTATGTGATTTGCTATAAAATGGAAACATTGAATTGTGATCATGGTTAGATTCCATAAATTCCCCAATACCTGAAATTTTGAGAGGTAAATCATTGAATGCAATTTATATAATACAGTTAGACGAGGCCCTCTTTGATCTATACAACAACAACAAACCTTTATCCCGCTAAGTGGGGTTGGTTGCATGAATTCTTTTACTCCATTGCGTCATATTTTTAATTCTAATAAATTAAGATAAATTTTTTATACAATATGCCCAAGTCTTTTTAGGTCTACCTCTGTCTTTCTTAATATAAGTTGAATCTAAAACTTCTACTCTCCTAACCAGATCATTAGATAGCCGACGTCTAATCCGACCAAACCATCTAAGAAGACTATCTCTAATTTTGTTCGCCATTGGAGCTACACCAACGCTATCACAGATATATTCATTTCACATTTTGTCTCTAACTGTAAAGCCACTCACCCTATAAGCATTCTCATCTTGGCAACACTTAGTTTTATGCTTCTCTTTTAAAGGTCAACATTTTGCGCCATAGAGCATTGCAGGTCTCACTACTATCTTATAAAATTTTCTTTTCAGTCTAAGTGGTACGTTTCTATCGCACAATAGGCCCAAAGCATTCCTCCACTTCAGCCAACTTACTTAAATTCTACTAACATATCACCATTACTTTGAAAAATAGACCCGAGATATCTAAAGCATTCAGACTTTTTAATAATTTGATCTCCCATAGTTACAACTCTGTCACTAGAGCTACTATTAGTAAAATTACATTCAATGATTTTAGTTTTAGTTCTACTCAAAAGAAGGCTTCTAAACTCTAAAATAGACCTACATAATTCAAGTTTTTCATGAGCTCTTCTCTAGTCATATCCAAAAGAAGGATATCATCAGCGAAAAACATACACCAAGGTTCATCCTTTTGTAAATGCCCAGCAAGAGCATTCATAACTGAAGCAAAATATATGGGCTTGAAGCAGATCCCTAATGTAATCCATTTGAAATGGAAAAATATTTGGTCAATCCTCGTTTTGTTTGAACACAAGTAATAGCTCTAATATACTTATCTTTAATGATTTGAATAGAAGTCATATCAATACATTTCTTCTTGAACCTTTTTGTAGGCTTTTTCTAAATCAATAAAAATCATATGTAGATCCTTTTATTCTCTCTGTACTTCTCCATTAAACCTTTCAATGAATGTATGGCTTCCATAGTAGACCCGCTCAGCATAAATCCAAACTGATTATGAGAAATCTTTATAATACGTCTTAAGCTATGTTTAGTTACCATCTTCCATAATTTTAAAGTGGTCCTCTTTTAGCTAATTGATTTAAATTTTTTCTGTAAACAAACATGCCCAAAATGACTAGACTTTTACTCTATCATGTTTGGCTCATTTTGACTCTAATTAATTAAATAATTAAATAAATAATATTATACCCATAATATATTCTTTTTATGCTGCTTTTAAAAATTTTAAAATCATTTAAGTTAAATTTAAATTTAACATGAATTGAAAACGATAAAATGTATTTGAATCTATTCGAAGGCTAACATGTTATTCATGAACCTTTTTGAACACAACCTGATTTTCAAAAAAAAAAAAAACAAAATCTGAACAAGTTGAACATGAGTAAACATCTCAAGCTCGGCTCATTTACACCGCTATGCGGAGCTATGTGTTATAAATCAATATCATTTATTCTAAGTTAATGGTGATAAATATTTTCATTTGAAATTCAAATCAACGTTGATTGTACGCTAAGGATTTAGTGTCGAACTTTTCTTAATCGAAAGTTCTCTTGTTGCTAAGAGTGTTAATTAACTATAGATGACTGCAGCTATGGGAAATTTTGTACTAAATCTTAATGTTCTGATAAAATAAGGCAAAATCTTTAGGTTGTCTCTTATCTAAAACTTCAATCTGTATTATAATAATTTAACTTGGAAATATACAGCTGTCTTCAAAAGAGTCTGGTGCAATTTTTTAGAGCTCACGTTACAACTTTACAGAATGGATTTTATTCAAAGTTATAACATTAATGGAATGAAACAGTTGATATAGCAAAGGATATGGAACGATCACTGTCTCCATTTTTTGTTGAACCTGTATACTAAATTTTAGTGCCCAACAATAAATAAAAATAAAAATTCCAGAAATCAAAGGGAGAGAGGTATTGACATATATATGGTAATTGGAGAGTGATACTGAGAGGAAATAAAATAATTACAGATTAATTTTGTACCATATCTTGATATGTTTATGATATGCTAAGGTTCATTCCTATTAGACTTTTGTAAATTTTTTAAAAATACGTGTATAATATTTTTCTTTTTCATATACATCTTATGCTGATATGATAATCTTGAGAGCTGGAAGGAAGAAATTATTTTTAAAAACATAACAAATGTTATACTGAAGCATGCTATAGATTAGTCTAATAAAGTAAAGTGGAGCTAGCTCTCAAAAAGATTAATAAAGATATTCCATTAAATGTAGGTGATATATCTCTTGTGATTTGTAGCATTATAAAGGGTATAATATCCCTTTTATTAACAAATATTTTTGTTCGAGTTTTGAAGACTATGAGGATAACAAATGTTTGGGGAAGAGGTATTTGGTTCCAATATTTAAGAAAAATGATGATGGCAAGGGTTTTGTTAATTATTTGAGAATCAAATTTATGAATCATACAATGAAAGCTATAAGAGAGAGTAATGGAACATAAGCTTAAAAAATTACATCAATTTCAAATACCAATTTTGTTTATACTATTAATTTTTTTTTGTGTTTAGATATTTAATGGAGATGTGTATGGAACAAAGAATGAGCCTTTTGTATTCTTTATTGATTTTGAAAAGGCATATTATGAAGATCACCTGAATTGATTTTATCTACTTTTAAGTTTATTTGTGCTAACGATATATTAACATTTTGAAAACTATATATTATAGAACATTGATTACTGATAAAAGTTGGGGTGACCTAAGTATTTTCATTTACCATAGGTTTACATTAAGGGTTATCATTAAGTCCATATATATATTTTTTTGGTTATGGATATGTTTAAATTGGATATTCAAAGTGAGGTGCCCCTGTTTTTTTGCTAGATGATATATCTCTAAACCAATCAAAATAAGTAATAAATTCGAACAGAGGAGGAAATGCTAGAGATCCAAAAGAATTAGTAGAACATTGGTGGATTATATGGTATGTTATTTTAATTGGTATGATGTTAATAATTATCATTTAATATTAAAAAAAGCTAAGATTATATCTAGATTTGTTGTTTAAGTATCTTTGATCATTTATTCAAAATAATGGAGATATAGATTAGGATATAACTTCCAAGGCTGTTTTTATGTAAATAGGGAAGTACCTTGGAAGATTTGTGTAATAAAATGGTATCATGGATGCTACAAGTTTAATGAAATTATAATTAGTTTAGTGATGTTATAGACGTCTTAATGTTGAGTTCTAGGTTTAAGGGATATTAAATGGATTTGTGGTTGTGAAACCTCTTAAGTAGAATGTAGTACACTCTTAAACATTGAGACGCCTTTTGATATAATAGTTGAAATTTCATTAGAAACTCCAATGTCAAGTGTACTCATGCGAGAGCACTCCTAGGAGGGTTGACCTCTTGGGAAGTTACACTAATGGGTCAAAATCTTGAGGCCATCATTTCAAAGCGGACAATTTTTCAATGGGTGAGAGTTTGGGCTATTACAGT
>JXCR01140491.1:2297-16007 GCA_002079205.1 Phalaenopsis hybrid cultivar
GTTTATAGAAGTGTCAAAATAGTTTTTGACAATTTAAAAAAAAGAACTTTAATAGTACTTTATAAAAACTAATTTAGTCCAAATTTAAATGATGTGGAGATTATTTTGACAATTTTAAAAATTCTGGCCTAAAACTGCTTAATATAATATTTCAAATTACATTTCTTTTCATGCATGTGTTTTATGTGAATTAGACACTGTTTCGTTATAAATAAATATATAAATTTGTTTTTGATTTGTAAATAGATGAGAATTTAGTGGTATTCTGTAAATTTCCCTAATGACACGACTCACCCGTTGATGAGCTGAGTTAGTGTTGGTTGAAACTGCTCCATAACTCGCAAAATTTGTCTCATTTGTCTTTATTGAATTCTGTTTGAGCCTCTAAAATTCAGCTTCACTCATGACTCGAGGTCTTATGGGAGAAATTTATTTAACAACTTCACTTTTCAAGTAGAAATCATAGCTCTATTAGACTTCTTTTATTTTTAAATTAAATTTATGGTCATCCTATTATAGTGCCCATAAGCAAAAGAATTCGTTGCGCAGCTGTTGGGAGCGGTTGCAGTTGTCGGAACTCCAATATACCATCTTTAAAGTGTGTTATTGTGCGGTGTTCAGGATGGTGCACCGCATTGCACTGTAGAATACTTCACCACTTTGGGATGTTGGTCGCTACTCTGTATAAGACTTAATTACTCTGCAACATTGGTTGTTGTTCAGCAATGTGCTTTGTTAAGTGTTGGTTGTTGTTTAGCAACGCGCTTAGTTACCCTACAACGTGCAGGGGGCGCCTGGTGATGGTCGACGACAGCCAACGTATGGTGGTCGGTGGCAACATTAGCAGGAAGCATTCGTTAGATATTCAATGCATAACACTAGACTCCAACTTCTTCTCTCCTTGAACCTCCACCAAGCTCAAATTTTTCTCCCTTTTCATGAAGGGATATAACTCTATTTATAGAGTTTAAGAGATTCCTCCACACAAATAGAAAAAGAATGTAGACCACTCTATCGGACAACCTAGAGACATCGCATTGATCATACGACATTTGAGTGTCTTAGCAGTGTCGAAATTGAATGATCTTGAGCTTGTTTTTATTCGTCTCATTGAGATACTTGATTTGATTGTAAGCTTGTCAAATTGAAAATCTTTTCGACCTTCCAATTAGGCACAAGTAGTTTTAAAAAATGGTTTAACAGCTCGATGTGAACTTAATTTGGTTGGAATTGCGCCAACTATGATATCATTGTGTTATTCTTGGCAAACCGTTCGGTATGATTGTAAATTTGTTAAAATCAGAGTTATTGATGATTTCTAATTAAAGTTTGAACGTTTTTGGCTAAAAAATAGTTATGAGATTTATGTGAGATGATGAAAATCTGTTGATGGCGTATCAATCATGCCTTGAAAAAAAAATCTTCACACAAACGGCTAGAACTTCCATGAGTAGGCCCTCAATTATATTCTCAATTAAAGATTTTCTTAATTTAAATTTCCAATCATGAACAATATATTATAGCTATAAATTAGTAGTAGTAGTAATAATCATAATTCTATTCATTTCACTCAATTCCTATGTATTTACTTATCTAACAACTAAGCTTCAATATTTACATGCATGCCACTAAACCTATGCATAAAAAGGCCTGTTTCACTTTTTTAAACATCAACTAACGATATTTTGGATGTGATGTGTGATATTAGGATGGTATAAATGTTAAGAAATAAAGTTTACGTGGTAGATATGTTAATACGAAGGAACATATTTGGTATATATGTAAATGCCAAAAAAAAAAAATCCTTCTAGATCCATTTGCTACCTACACCTTTATTTCGAACTAATTGTCTTAGATTTTATTTTGATTATTGCNCCATATGGTCTATTTAACACCATTTGGGCTACCAAAACAATAATTAATGTATAATAAGAGAATCAAAAGTGTTATTTGATGGAATGCTTGCCAAAAGAATTTATTTATTTTTGGGAATTTACATACACAATACCTAATTTTTATATATTTACTTATCTCACACCTAAACTCATTTTTACAAATCAAGCACATGACCTACCCTTTTCACCACTTTGCAACTAGGGGTGTAAATGAGCCAAACACGAGCGAGCCCAAGCTCAGCTAGTATTCGGTTTGTTTATATTTCGAGCTCAGAAAGTGTGTTCGTGTTCGGCTTGTTTGCTTAGCGAGCCGAACACGAGCCGTTCACTAGCAAAGAGTCATTTTGACAACCCTAATCATGTAGTCATTAGATGTTAAGGATTGGGGCAAGATATTTGTTCGTGTTCGGTTCGTTAACTTGGCGAACGAGCCAAACACGAGCTGTTCGCGAACAACGAGCCTTTTTGACAGTCCTAATTATACTATTATTATTAAGTTTTGGATTCATGTATGATGTTTATGATATATTAGGATTGATTTTTGCCTTTCATGCATGCTTCATTAATGCTGAAATAATTTCAATATTTTCCTGTTCATTTTAATATATAATTATTTATTTTCTTCCACTTGACTACAAAAAGGGAAAGCTATGGCCAAAAACAAACTCCTGTAATTAAATAAAAAGCATTTAGTCCTAATGTGGACTATTTAGGGTTCACTAATGTTTTCAATGTGTATTTAAGATTTTTTAAAGCATTTATANGGCTCGTTCGCGAACAACGAGCCGTTTTGACAGTCCTAATTATACTATTATTATTAAGTTTTGGATTTATGTATGATGTTTATGATATATTAGGATTGATTTGTGCCTTTCATGCATGCTTCATTAATGCTGAAATAATTTCAATATTTTCCTCTTCATTTTAATATATAATTATTTAATTTCTTCCACTTGACTACGAAAAAGGAAAGCTATGGCCAAAAACAAACTCCTGTAATTAAATAAAAAGCATTCAGTCCTAATGTGGACTATTTAGGGTTCACTAATGTTTTCAATGTGTATTTAAGATTTTTTAAAGCATTTATAAGTATTTTTTTTGGCTTTTGCAATGTTACATTTTTAATAGTAGCAATAGATTAGTCCATAAATGTTATGTTCCCCCGTGTGGACCCCACTCACATTTAAGAGGAGTCATGCTCACAATGGCTTGGGATTGAGGGGGTACTCTTCAGGATATATATCTAAAAACTAATTAAAAAATAACAAATTGTTCTTATAATAATACATACCGCTTAATTCCTTTGTATTTATGTATCTAATTTTTTTTTTATACATAAATGTAAACAAATAAAGTTTAGGTGTTAGATATCTAAATACATAGAAATTAGGGGNTACTCTTCAGGATATATATCTAAAAACTAATTAAAAAATAACAAATTGTTCTTATAATAATACATACCGCTTAATTCCTTTGTATTTATGTATCTAATTTTTTTTTTTTACATATAAATGTAAACAAATAAAGTTTAGGTGTTAGATATCTAAATACATAGAAATTAGGGGCTGTTTATGTAAATGCCCCTTAATATTAGTATATTAAACTCTGAAATATATTATATTCATAGTCTATAAATTTGTCTCATTTTTTATATCTTTCATTAGGAGCTCCTACTAACCGTAGGAGCCGGCAGGCAAGCCTTTGGATGTTTCCAGAAGTAAAATAATGAATGAATTNGGAGAGCTCCTACTAACCGTAGGAGCCGGCAGGCAAGCCTTTGGATGTTTCCAGAAGTAAAATAATGAATGAATTGATAAGTTTTATATACCCACTAATGAATCCAATATATCATCTAGATATCTCCTTACTTTTATAGAGATTATGGCCTTAAATTTCAACCGCCTCATTTTTTACATTTATTATTTCTCTATTTATATCTAATTAGAATAATTGTGAAATTACAAGTATATGGTCTAATTAGAACGCTCGGCTTTGAGTGTTGGTCGGGCTTTGCCGATCAACTTCTGAGTCTATCGATCATCCAAATGTTTTATTTATTTTTTCAATTATCTATTTTTATTATGCTCCAAATATTTAAAAAAAAAAAACAAGTAAAATTATATTAAAATGTCACAATCATTGTAAGAAGCTTTTCTCAAAGAAGCAATCCCTTTCAATATTGTATGGCTAAAGTGAGAAAACTCAATCACCAAACATATCAAATATGGCTAGATTCAAATTAGGTAATGTATATGTGTGCATGAATGCAAATAACATTAATATTAGGGAACAAGAGTAAAGCAACAAAATAGTTTCTGACTATTTACATGAATTCATTATAATCATTGAGTTTATAGAAGTGTCAAAATTGTAAGAGACTATTTAAATTGAGGCTGAAATTGTTTCCAAATAAGAAGATTAAATCTATTTTGACACTTTTATAAACTCTAGGGTCAAAATGATCCAATATAGTCATTCGTGGGCTATTTTGTCACTTTATTCTGGCACAGAGAATAGTCATGACTTAATATTGCCTACCATGGCATGACCATTGTTTTTATTTATGTCAAATTGTTTGCATTTAATTCGCAATATAATTTATAATAATTCATGTTTTTGGCTATTACACACAGTGAATTATGAATTATGGTTATAATGGTAATTAAATTTCCCCCTAAAACTAATTATATGGTAATAGCCCACATTTTTTTTCTTATTCCCTGATGGCGAGTTGACAATCATAAACGCCGGCCTCGCCAATAAATAAATAAAAAGAGACCCCGGTTGAATGAAGACCATTGGATCGCTGGACACGTGTTTATGACCGTCCGATTAGTCACGCCATAACTGTTGGACGTACGAGANAACATTGATAAGCCACAAAATTAGTAACAATAGTCCTGAAACTCAATTAATTAAAGTGACATGTAAGAGATATCTATAAAAATCTTTAAAAGGTTTGATCCAATTAAAATAATTCACTATTGGATAATGGGTACATAGATTGACTCTTCATATGAGTTAGGAAAGATTAAATTACGAAATTGATGTATAAAGTATTTCAACAATAATATTCTTAACGGATAGCAAAGACTGTAGTCAATTACTATACAAACATCACTGTTGTGAATGTCATAAACAATGTCCATAACGCCAGCTTATCGTCTAGACCGTAGTTGAAGGTCATGATAATAGTTAGTCATGTGGGTCATAAAAGATTGTTTCAAGAGCGTCGGTTGACCACAAAAGTCGAAGTAAGGAGTTGTAGAAGCTTTGAGCCACATAGGACGTAATTGGTCACATGGATCGTAGTAGTGAGTCATGAGGGGCAAAGATGGGGACTACATGACATCATAAGTTGTAATTGCCGTGCAATCCGTAATGGTGAGTTGTGATAACGTTCGTAGAGGGCGAAGTTATACAACATGAGTTGAGAACCGTACATAAACCACAAGGAGTTGCATGAGCTGTGATAATGTCGTGTACTGCAGAGGCTGGAGTGGGAGTTGCACAAGCTAAGATAATGTCAATAGGTCTCATAAATTAGAGTGAAGAGTTATACAAGTTGTGATTACTTTTCTAGGCGGCATACATCGAATTTGGGAAAGGCATGAGCTGTGATAATATTTGTTGGTTGCAGACACTTCAAGAAAAAGCTCGATTAGCATCGGAAAAGATGTTAATGGGGTTGTTTTTTTACGTTAATTTAGATTAGACGCTAATTCAGATTAGCGTCGAAATAACGTTGGATTTTTTTTTACGTTAAAATGAGCGTTGCTAATTTATTTTATATCAACATTAGCGTCAGATTTTAATTTGCATTTGCATTAGCGTCGAAAATAGTTGCCGCTAAAAAATACTGTCGAACATGCAAATGACGCTGCCGTAATGATGCAATGGCGTCGAAGAAGGCCGATGCTAATTAACATTGAACAGGGCAAACACTAGTTAGGGTTGGTCAAATCAAACGCTAATCAGTGTCGGCCTTTTTTGGTGCTATTTGCTTATTCAAGCAACAGTTAATATTGTTGGCTTTTTTAAGATTTTAGCATCAAAGTTTTCAATTCTAATTCAACGTTGGCATGTAAGAAACAAAAAAAAAAAGAATAAAACGACTAGATTTCCATGCACCCGTACATAACAAACACAATCAACATAACATGATATTTATCTATCATCACAACTCATAAAAGAAATATCCAACATAGACATAATGATGCCAGACCAAATTAAATTTAAATGAATTAAAGTGCTCAGAATTCACAACACAAGAAATTGAAAGTTCGTACAATACAAAATGAAAAAAAAAGTTAGTTCCTATGCTAAGGGAACATCATCAACACGAAAAAAAACATAATCATCATCATCATGCGCTCCTCCTTCTCGACCAGATGCATGTGCAGCTTGCTCTGACGATCAAAACTCTCTNAAGTTAGTTCATATGCTAAGGGAACATCATCAACACGAAAAAAAACATCATCATCATCATCATCATCATGCGCTCCTCCTTCTCGACCAGATGCATGTGCAGCTTGCTCTGACGATCAAAACTCTCTGTCAAGCGTGTTAGGATATTTGCAACGAGTTGTTGGTCTTCACGCATCTGGAAGAGCTTTTCATTCATCATCGTTGCACATATGTCCAGCTCCTCATGTTTAGCCTATAATGAGCTAGCGCCATTCACAACTACTCAGAAACACTCGACCTCAATCGCCATCCCCACTGCTATGAGATCGTGCACTCACCTGTTCTTCTTTACCACTTGCGNCTTCATTCATCATCGTTGCACATATGTCCAACTCCTCATGTTGAGCCTATAATGAGCTAGCGCCATTCACAGCTACTCGGGAACACTCGACCTCAATCGCCATCCCCACTGCTATGAGATCGTGCACTCACCTGTTCTTCTTTACCACTTGCGTCCACATGTCATAATTGGACTGCGTAGTGGTAGACTGGCTATCATTACTGACGGACAGTAAGGTCTGGCTAGCCATCACCCTTTGTCGCTTCCATAGTTGCTTGTACTCCTTCTGCATAACAAAATTCAAATATTATTTGACATTTTGAACATTCATTGGCATATTAATAGAATCANACTATCATTAATGACGGACAGTAGGTCTGGCTAGCCATCACCCTTTGTCGCTTCCATAGTTGCTCTTACTCCTTCTGCATAACAAAATTCAAATATTATTTGACATTTTGAACATTCATTGGCATATTAATAGAATCAAAAATTTAAAATTTACATTGACATGACGTGAGTGGTTGGATGCCCACACCAGTGTGCTAAAGTGTCGATGTGTAAGGACGTGCAACTCTGCGGTGAATAACTTTTTGTCAATCTCCTTGAGCAGTATGCATGATCAGATAAATAAGTCACATAATTACATTAATCTATAAGCTTTTATATTTTGATATAATCTTACTAGTCTCTGATAGTGCTCGATGTAAGGGATCGAACCTCCAATGAGGAGTGAGGCCCCTCTGGCTCCCTTCGTCATTCGATTCAGCTGATTTTTCTATCTCTTCCAAGGGATGGCCATGCTTGGTTTAACTCAACCCAAATGAGATATGGTTGATCATATTTGCTCCGGATAATCTCTGTGATCTGCCTCACAGGTGACTTGGAATGGTAGAACCTACAAATGATTCATTAGATACATTTAAAAATTGATTAAAAAATTGAAATTACTATACTGTAAAAAAAAAAGTTGACTTACAACTAGGCCCCCTCTCAAGATCTAATAAGCTTTGATCAGTTTTCTATTCCTTGTATCATGAGCCTCATAGAATTTCATAGCATAATTAGTTTAACTTGTGTAATACAACAACACAACATGCCGGTGAATTTAAAAATTACTTCAACGTACATGTAATTTGAACCATTTTGGAAACTCTTCTTCGATTTTCTTGCTTACAAGAGAGTCGTCTTATACATTCAAACTCTCCGAAAATAACCTCCAGACATCATTGTGACTGTATGATTGAATTAATTGGTAAAGCATTCCTTAAATATATTTGATTATATTTAATCTTATTGTAGGAATGGTTGTACTTCGTTACGGTTCAGTAGAACATACAAAGTAACTGCTTGAAGCTCTCCACCATTTAAGTAGGGTGTATCATGCTTATCTAATGGTTCACCAGATGTATGAAATACTGATACTCGACGTTCTTAGGGCGGTTGTTACTCTGTGTACAAATTGCATCCTTCCCACAATGATTGTTGGGCAGCCTTTAATAGTTCATAGAATTGTTGTGTTTCACTTTTCGGCTCCTGTTCGTCATTAGACACACTCTCAATATAATGAGTCATGCTTGCATCATAAATCATTTGTTCATACTTGCCAGAATCANAAAATATCAATAAGAGCCACAAAATTAGTAGCAATAGAGTTTTAGGAATCCTTGACCCTGAAACTCAGGTAGTTAAAGTGACATGTAAGAGATATCTCAAATTATACATAAAAATCTTTAAAATGAAAAAAAATCAGGGGGTTTGACCCAATTAAAATAATCCATTATTGGATAATGAGTACATAGATTGACTCTTCATCTGAGCTAGAGAAGATTAAATTACGAAATTGATATACAGTAGTATTTCAACAATAATATTCTTAACGGGTAGCAAAGACTGTAGTCGATTACTATGCAGACATCAATGTTATGATTGTCATAAACGATGTCTATAACGCCAGCTTATCATCTAGACCGTAGTTGGAGGCCACGATAATAGTTAGTCATGGGTCATAGAAGATTGTTTCAAGAGCGTCGATTGACCACAAAAGTCGCAGTAGGGAGTTGTAGAAGCTTTGAGCCACACAAGACGTAATTGGTCACATGGATCGTAGAAGTGAGTCGTGAGGGGCAAAGATGGGGACTACATGAACATCATAGGCTGTAGTTGTCGTGCAATCCATAATGCTCCATGTAGGGGATCGAACCTCCAATGTAGAGTGAGGCTCCTCTGGGAGTCATCTTATACATTCAAGCTCTTGGAAACTCTTCTTCGATTTTCTTGCTTACAAGAGAGTCATCTTATACATTCAAGCTCTATGTTAATAACCTCCAGACATCATTATGCTTGTATGACTGAAATAATTGGTAAAGCATTCCATAAAAAATATTTGATTATATTTAATCTTATTGTAGGAATGGTTGTACTTCGTTACGATTTAGTAGAGCATACAAAGTAACTGCTTGAAGCTCTCCACCATTTAAGTAGTGTGTATCATGCCTATATAATGGTTCACCATATGTATGAAATGCTGATGCTCGACGTTCTTAGGGTGGTTGCTACGCTGTGTATAAATTGCATCCTTCCCACAATGATTTTTGGGCAGCCTTTAATAGTTCATAGAATTATTGTGTTTCACTTTTTTGTTTCTATTCATCGTTAGACACACTCTCAATATAATGAGTCATGCTTGCTTCATCAATCATTTGTTTGTTCATACTTGCCTGAATTATGAATAGTTAGCGGTGCATAACTTGATAAGGCTCTTGCATGATCTTACTAAACATTTGGTTCAAATTTACCATGTGAAGTCCAATACCAATAATCGTATTTAAATCTGCTGCAGTAAATATCCAACTTCACTTCGTTAAGTCTTATGTATGCTTAATTCTTGTGTTTCACACAAGGACATCAGAACCTACATCTGAAACATAAAGGAGCAGCTGCGATGCCAGATGCCACATGCACAAACTCTTCAACACCAACAATAAACTCATCACTTAATCCATTTCTTTCTGGATATAATATGTTATACATCAACGATCTAACACTTCAAATATTCATATGTACAATAAATGTAGTTCTATAGATTAGTGCACCCACACATTAGACGTCTTATTGAAAACCTTAGGCCACCTACACTTCATACCCGAAACTCATAGCCCACAAATCCAGAGAATCAACCAAAATTTTCCTATATACATACATAACACAAATTTAGGGGTGATGTGCGGCTCACATTAGACCAAAATTTTTTTATTGGAAATTTGTGATGGATTATGGAAATTTGTTGATGGTGTATTGAGTATATTTAACATTTTAGAAATAATAAAAATTTTAATTTTCTTGTAATATTAAAGATTTGAAAGTCATGCATATATATATATAATNTATAACCTACATTCTGAGACGTAAATGGGCAGCTGCAATGTCAGATGCCACATGCACAAACTCTTCAACACCAACAATAAACTCATCACTTAATCCATTTCTTTATGGATATAATCTGTTATACATTCACGATCTAATACTTCAAATATTCATATGTNAGATTTGTGATGGCTTATGGAAATTTTTTGATGGTGTATTGAGTATATTTAACAATTTAGAAATAATAAAAATTTTAATTTTCTTGTAATATTAAAGATTTGAAAGTCATGCATATATATATATATANGCCAGAGAATCAACCAAAATTTTCCTATATTCATACATAACACAAATTTAGGGGTGATGTGCGCCTCACATTAGACCAAAAATTTTTTATTGGAGATTTGTGANTATATATAATCATAAAAATATAATTTTCTCCTCTATGTAGTGGATCAGGGAATATATTTTTAAGAAAAAGCGTTAATTAGTTTATTAATTTTTATGATGAAAAGTTTCACATCAAATAGATACTCAATTTACTTTGAAGGTAAATTATATAAAAGTATTGTTTTATATACTAAAACATCTTGATATTAAAGCTTTTCTCCATATAAACAAATTTATTAGGATGATATATGTATCACAAAAATGCATTTCCCCGAATCTAATGGTCCAAAAATGGGCATGTTCCACTAAATCAGACCCGCTCAAGCGAGGTAGAAATACTTAGAGCAAGGTTGGCAAGAGAAAGAACTAGAACAAAGACAGACAATCGACCAGGGGGTAGACCAACCTAGACGATGACAACTCAGAGGGCACAAAATGATGCCAAAGAAGCTTTGTCTAGAATGTGCTAAGAGTTGAATCATCCAAGAGTGACTAATGAAGGCAAGTCAACACCCACAAGTATTAAAGACAATTTCCACATTTTATAAATAATTTTGTTTTTCTATAAATGCAATAGGGGATAATAGTCAATACAAAGGAAGAGGGCATGTATTCTAATAATATATCTTTTGCACTCATTCCAAACTATTCCTTGGACGCCAAGGGGTAATGATAGAGGGTTCACATGATGGGGGGTTTTGAGAAGGTCTTATTTCTCATTCGATTTCTAACACAAGCTACGTAGCCAGTACAATACCTATCTCGATAAGTCATATTGGAACCCAAATTAATCAATCAATCTATTTATATTGCACTGCAAATATTCATCAAATAATAATTGATATTTAATAATATAACATAGTAATTTATATATGTTTTCCGAAAAAAAACCCTTTTAATCATCATACAAATTACATAAATTAAAATTATAAAAAACTGTAAAAAATTAATCATAAAAATAAATGGTGGATCGAACCGTAAATTGCCGCAACGCGCAGCAATCCAAAATTGGATAAATTTTAACGATAAGACAAGTATAAGCCTACATTAATGGCAAGCAGGTCAGTTGCGAACAACGAAAGCATATATTTCTCTTTCTATCACTAACGTCTCTCTCTCTCTCTAACATCCCTCATAGCTGTGGTTTAGCTGTATTTGCGCGCTGTCTCACTCTCTCCCTCTCTAACCTTCTCCGTTTCTCTCCCTAAAAAAACCCTTCCCTTCCCCCAACCCTTTGGCTCCCTCACCTCAAGGATGAGATGAAGACTGGTGCAATACAACTTCTCTCTCATCTCATCCTCCCCTTCTTCTTCTTCTTCCTCGCCGCCGGTGGAGTCTCCAGCGGCGGCCTGACCTTGCAGGATGCAGTGTCCATCCAGCAGCGGCAGCTCCTTTACTACCGCGATGAGTTCGGTGACCGCGGAGAGAAGGTCACCNGATACAACTTCTCTCTCATCTCATCCTCCCCTTCTTCTTCTTCCTCGCCGCCGGTGGAGTCTCCGGCGGCGGCCTGACCTTGCAGGACGCAGTGTCCATCCAGCAGCGGCAGCTCCTTTACTACCGCGATGAGTTCGGTGACCGCGGAGAGAAGGTCACCGTCGATCCATCCCTAACCTTCCCAAATTCCCACCTCCGTAACGCCTACATTGCTCTCCAGGCATGGAAGCAGGCGATCTTCTCGGATCCGACGAACCTGACCGGAACTTGGGTCGGATCCAATGTCTGTGCCTACAAGGGTGTATTCTGCGCCCCGCTGCCGTCGAACAGCAGCCTTATTGTCGTCGCCGGCATTGATATCAACCACGCCGACATCNTTCGGATCCGACGAACCTGACCGGAACTTGGGTCGGATCCAATGTCTGTGCCTACAAGGGTGTCTTCTGCGCCCCGCTGCCGTCGAACAGCAGCCTTATTGTCGTCGCCGGCATTGATATCAACCACGCCGACATCGCCGGATTCCTTCCGGAAGAGCTAGGTTTACTCACCGACCTCGCCCTTTTCCACATCAACTCGAATCGCTTCTGCGGCACCATTCCTCACCGATTCGATCGCCTTCGCCTTCTTTTCGAGCTCGATCTCAGCAACAATCGCTTTGCCGGCAAGTTTCCTGATGTTGTTCTTCGCCTTCCGTCACTCAAGTTTCTCGATCTTCGTTTTAATGAATTCGAGGGTCCGGTTCCGTCCGAGCTATTCGACAAGGATCTTGATGCTATCTTCATTAATAGCAACCGGTTCCGCTTCAGTATTCCTAATAACATCGGGAATTCTCCGGTGTCGGTGATCGTCCTCGCTNCGCCGGCAAGTTTCCTGATGTTGTTCTTCGCCTTCCGTCACTCAAGTTTCTCGATCTTCGTTTTAATGAATTCGAGGGTCCGGTTCCGTCCGAGCTATTCGACAAGGATCTTGATGCTATCTTCATTAATAGCAACCGGTTCCGCTTCAGTATTCCTAATAACATCGGGAATTCTCCGGTGTCGGTGATCGTCCTCGCTAATAATAGATTCGGGGGATGCCTGCCGGCGAGCATCGGTAACATGTCGAAAACCCTAAACGAGATTATCCTCATGAACAATGGACTCAAATCTTGTTTTCCTAAGGAGATCGGACTTCTAAGGAAGCTGACGGTTTTGGATGTTAGCTTCAACGAACTTGTCGGCCCGTTGCCGAATGAAATCGGGAGGATGCGAAGCTTGGAGCAGCTTGATGTCGCTCATAATCTTCTTTCTGGTCAGATCCCAGCGTCAATCTGCAGGCTTCCAAGGCTCAAGAACTTTACCTTCTCCTACAACTTCTTCACCGGAGAGCCGCCGGTGTGCCTTAGGGTTCCTTCGTTTGATGACCGGCGAAACTGCTTGCCTGGACGCCCGGTACAGCGAACTCCACAGCAATGTGCGGCATTCCGGCGTCTGCCGGTGGATTGCAACTCCTTCGGATGCGCTCCGTTCGTACCCCCANGCAGCAATGTGCGGCATTCCGGCGTCTGCCGGTGGATTGCAACTCCTTCGGATGCGCTCCGTTCGTACCCCCACCGCCTTCACTGCCGCCGTCGCCGCCCGCACTATCTCCTCCACCAGCTGTTTCGCCACCACCGCCGTCTATATCTCCGCCATCACTATCACCGCCGCCACCATCTCTATCACCTCCTCCCCCTTTTCCATCTCCAATTCTCTCACCACCCACACCTTCCCAAACTCCCCCACCACCTCCATCGCCACCTCCACCACCACCGCCATCTCCTCCTTCATCACCTTCACCGCCACCGCCGTCTCCGCCGCCACCCTCTCCACCTCCCCCATCTCCTTCACCACCACC
>JXCR01140494.1:2549-15660 GCA_002079205.1 Phalaenopsis hybrid cultivar
ATTCTTATACTTTTAGTATTAACTGGAGTTATTTTGAATTTTTGTTAAGTTATGTTATTGTATTTAGTGGACAAAGATATGGAAATCTAGAAGTTAAATTCTTTACCATTAGTCATATTTTTATATAGTAGAGGAGTTACTTGAGGAAAACTAACATGTAAGTTTGGGGGATTTTGATACACCAAAAATATATGCATTTCTAGACCCATATTTTATACTCATTTTTAGTGATATTGCACTAATATTAGGTATTTTTATATTTTCTTGCATATTGTTAAATTTTAGGACTTAAAGCAAAAAGGAAGTAAAAAAGAATGAAATTTGGAGCAAAAATGAAGAAGTTGAAATTTGTTCAGCGCCGACATCGTCGTTTGATAGAGAGGACGAATTTAATTACCGGACACTGGCTCCGATGGTGCCAGAAAGGGCGTCAACGGTGCCAACGTATGTTCAGCCCTAATTTTTAGAAGATTTGATGAATCTAGACGCATTTTGAAGAGTTTTTGGAGGCACCTATTGGAGAACCGACTCTAGGCTTTATTTGGGGCCGAAATTGATCAGAAAAGTGACTCTTCCTGCCATTTCATCCCCTCCACTCAACCTTCTAGACATCACACATTCTTTCATTTCTCATTCCACAATCATTTAGAGTTCATTGTTCTTATAATTTAGAGTTATTTGGTGAGATTAAGTGTGAACCTTCTCTAAGAGTGTTGGAGAAGGAGAAAAGTGAGAGATTTGTTCTTCCTTCATTTTCAGTAAGAGGGTACAAGGGATTTGTTTTGAGAAAGAGTTTCAGATAAGTATTGTTTGTTTATTAGTGTTGTATTAACTTTCTTTTATATATGAAATTTGTGTTTTGTTGTATCTTAATGAAGTCTGAGTAGATTCCTTTATCTTTCTCCCTACTCTGAGATATGGTGAAATGAAGAGATAATTGGGTAGTTTCCTCTATCTTTCTCCCTACTCTAAGATATGGTGAAATAAAGAGATAACATGGAATTGTATGAACTTTCTTTTATATATGAAATTTGTGTTTTGTTGTATCTTTCTCATGAAGTTTGCAGTTTTCTTTATCTTTCTTTCTACTCTGAGATATGGTGAAATGAAGAGATAATATGGATGTGCCAATAAAACTTTCTTTTATATATAAAATTTGTGTTTTGTTGTATCTTTCTCATGAAGTCTGAGTAGTTCGCTTTATCTTTCTCCCTCCTCTGAGATATAGTGAAATGAAGAGATAATATGGATGTCAAAATTAAATTATAAAATAAATTATGATGATTTTTTAACTCCAAACTTAATCTACTTTTTGATCTGGTCAATTGAATTATTAAAATATGTTGTGAAACATATGATCCATGAAATGGAGTATGAGTTCTACAACAGAGTGAGGATCGCATTTGATTCCATGAAGGAGAACTTCATGCATGGAATTAAGTGCAAATAAATAGGGAAATATACTTTTTTGGGTATAGAATTGGAGAACCTTTAGGGTGACAGACTAAAATTCCTAATTCGGTCTTAGTGTTTAAAAACTAAAGTGAGAGTTAGCCTTCCGATGAAGGAAAGTGAGAGCTCTGGAGTGGGAGCCAGTATCTTCCTAGCCTAGCCACGGATTTAGGGACTAAACCTGGGATTAGCCAATGATTTTCTATAACACTAAATCAGGGTAGAGAATTAAAATTGCTTCTATTTGGCATAATACATATTTAAACCATTTATTTCATCTCTAGGGTAGAGAATTAAAACTGCTCCTATTCGGCACAATACATTTTTGAACCATTTATCTAATCTCATTTTACCAAAACCTCATTGTAGTGGGAAAGTTGTTTTTTCACATAAGAAATCTTCATCACATAAACGTAGTTTAATAGTTTAATAGTTTAGTAGTTACTGTTTAAACTTTGTATTTCAATATTATTTTTAGTTAAATAATTTAGTTCTGATAAAATATCAACATTCAAAATTAGTGACAGTAATTTTGTATTGACTTTTTGTGAATTTTGTAGTAAATTTATCATTACAAATGTAAACCTTCCCTGTGGAATCGATATTTGGTGCTTAAATAGAAATTCCATTATTACTTGATAACGATACATATACTTGCGTAGAATCCCAATATTAATTGCTTAAATTTCTTATTCATAAANTTGTGAATTTTATAGTAAATTTATCATTACAAATTTAAACCTTCCCTGTGGGATCGATATTTTGGGCTTAAATAGAAATTCCATTATTACTTGATAACGATACATATACTTGTGTAGAATCCCAATATTAATTGCTTAAATTTCTTATTCATAAAATATTGCATCAAGTTTTTGGCACCGTTGCATAGCGGAGTCAACTATATAATATTTACACAACTATATTATCGGGATCAATGGCTGAGGACAATGGGATTGAATTCAGAGAGGCTTGGAGAGGCTTTGGTTAGAATTTGGCAGTCTCCCTAGGGAATTAGCACTTCTTCCCATTTGGTCGTGAGAGGAGTTTTATTTATAGACCAGGCTATGGTTGCCAACAGGACAAGCCAGGTGGAGGGGAATTCGGTGCAAGGGACCAAGGTGAGGTTGACACAGTGGATGGGTGTAATTTAGGTTTGGTCCATGGGAGAGGCTTCTCAATTTTGGGTTTTCNGGCTATGGTTGCCAACAGGACAAGCCAGGGTGGCCGAAGTGAAGCTTAGGTGGATGGGTGTAATTTAGGTTTGGTCCATGGGAGAGGCTTCTCAATTTTGGGTTTTCCGACTACTAGGCCAGTCGGCTGGGACAGGGGAGGTGGCTAGCTAGCTCAGGGAACTCGAGGGAGGTTTAATGGTGATCAAGATGGAGGTTTAATCATGTGATGACAAGTTTAGGTCACTTAGGCAAATATGGGAAGAGATCCCCCAAATCAAGGGGCCCTTAGTCCATGGCACCTCTAAGGTGGGCTAAGAGGATCTAGATTTGTCCCTAGAGTCCAAATGACAGCTGTGGTGATCCAAGTTAGGCTAAACTAAGCGGCTCTAAATGGTTTTAGCGTTTGGGTTCAAAATTTTGGATTTGGCCTGGACTTGGGTTTAGGCTTGGCTAGAGTTTGGATTTTGCTCAATTGATTGGCCAATTTGGTATAAGGGATTGTCACAAGGTCTTGGGAAGTCAATTGGGTTGAAATTGAGAGGCTATGAGGTTCAATTGGGTGAGATTTGGATTTTTGGGAAAAATTAGGGACTTTGGTTTGAATTTAATTTAGGCTAGGTTTGGGATTGGGTCTAGTTCAATTGAGGGCTCAGTTTGGTCTAGGGTAATGTTATGAAGAGTTTAGGAAGTGAATGTGGTGGATTTGAATAGGCTAGGGNAGGCAGGGGAGGTGGCTAGCTAGCTCAGGGAACTCGAGGGAGGTTTAATGGTGATCAAGATGAAGGTTTAATCATGTGATGACAAGTTTAGGTCACTTAGGCAAATATGGGAAGAGATCCCCCAAATCAAGGGGCCCTTAGTCCATGGCACCTCTAAGGTGGGCTAAGAGGATCTAGGTTTGTCCCTAGAGTCCAAGTGGCAGCTGTGGTGATCCAAGTTAGGCTAAACTAAGCGGCTCTAAATGGTCTTAGCATTTGGGTTCAAAATTTTGGATTTTTCTTGGACTTGGGTTTAGGCTTGGCTAGAGTTTGGATTTCGCTCAATTAATTGGCCAATTTGGTATAAGAGATTGTCACAAGGCCTTGGGAAGTCAATTGGGTTGAAATTGAGAGGCTATGAGGTTCAATTGGGTGAGATTTGGATTTTTGGGAAAAATTGGGGACTTTGGTTTGAATTGAATTTGGGCTAGGTTTGGAATTGGGTCTAGTTCAATTGAAGGCTCAGTTTGGTCTAGGGTAATGTTATGAAGAGTTTAGGAAGTGAATGTGGTGGATTTGAATAGGCTAGGGAGTCCAATTTGATGGAATTTTGGCTTAGGGTCAATTTGGGGCATTTGGATTAAGCTTGAAATTTGGCTTTGAAATTGGGTTCAATTGGGCTAGAATTTGGTTTCAATTGGACTTAGCCCTGATGAAATTTTATTTGAATTTGAAATTAGGGAAGTTTGAAATCAATTTGGTGGAAATTGAGGATGATAGGGGTAAAATTGGGATTTTTGTCAACATTGGTCAATTTGGTCAAATTAGGCTCAATGGGTGGTTAGGATTGGTTGAGGATGTTTAGAATGATTTGAGAGGTTTTGGGAACTTTTGTTCTATGAGGGGCATTTTGGTAATTTTGATTAAGTTTGAGGTATTTTGGGAATTATGGAAATTTTGAGATTTTTTGAGCAATTTGAGTGGTTTGAAATGGTTTGGGATGATTTTTTTAGAAAATTTGAAAATTTTGAAATTTTTTTTAAATTTTAGGGTTCTAGGGGCAATTTGGTAATTTTAGAAAATTTTGGGAGCAAAAGGCCAAATTGGGTAATTTTATAAAATTGGGGTTTAATGAGGAGACCAACCACAAAATTATCCTTATGGTGCCATGAGATCAANGGAGGTATTTTGGGAATTATGAAAATTTTGAGATTTTTTTAGCAATTTGAGTGGTTTGAAATGGTTTGGGATGATTTTTTTAGAGAATTTGAAAATTTTGGAATTTTTTAAAATTTAAGGTTCTATGGGCAATTTGGTAATTTTAGAAAAGTTTGGGAGCAAAAGGCCAAAATTGGGTAATTTTATAAAATTGGGGTTTAATGAGGAGACCAACCACAAATTTATCCTTATGGTGCCATGAGATCAAGGTAATCCCTATCTTGGATCCTACATATGTTGGTCCTAGCTATCCCAGCCATGGGCTAAGGGTTTGGGGGACCACCCACATGAGTTTACAAAAGAATAGGGGATTAGGCTAGGCATGTTTGGTTGAAGTGTTTGTGTGCAAGCCTGACCAAAACCATACCACCCAGGGCTAACTCTAAGGCCAGAAAGTCCTATGGGGACTCCTCTTGAGCTCCCCCATGATTGGCTCCATCCTAATAAGTGCTAGATATTAGAACCAAACATGTGGAACTCCAAGAAGAGCAAAGAGGTGTTTAGAATTTCTAGGGGTAGGGTTCCATTACTAGTTCTCTATGATAGTCAACAGGAAAGTCCTATGGCTTGATCCTATGCTTCTAAAGAAGAAAGACTAGACCTTAACAAAAAGTAAAGTCAGCACCCAGTTGGTCGGGTGGCAAATAAAATGTCAAAGTTTAGATGTTAAATATGTAAATAAAAAGGATTGGGTGGTATGCCTATAAGTATATCTTTTATAACAATAAATTTATATGTTTATTAAGAATTGAGTGGTTTGTACATAATTCTACTATTTTTAAGAGTTGGCTGACCAGAGTTGAGAGCCTACTAGTTGGTGGATGGGCGGCTGGAGAGGGAGATGGTCGGTCAGTGGGTGAGATGGCCAGCGAAACTGTGGAAGGCAGGCGGGCCTGCGAGATGGCCAGCGAAAATGTGGCAAGTTGGACGGCGACCGAAGGGGGAGGGATGCCGACAGGCAAAGGGCAAGATTTGAGAGTTGTCTATGTAAATTTTCCATTTTTCAAGAGTTTGGCTGGCCATTGTGGCATACCAGAGCAATGAGGCGGTCGACCAGTAGATGGTGAGGAGGCGGCCAGCCAGTGGACGGCCGGCTATAGGAGGTTGTCGGTCGGAGGAGGAGGTGATCAACAGGAGGACGATCGACCGACGGTTGAGGTGGCCATCAAGGTTAAATAAAATATGCTTATGTAAGATGGAAATTATGTAAACTTTCTGGTTTTTAGAGTTGACCAGTCGTGGTGGCCGGCCAGAGCAGCAAGGCGGCCGGCCGACGGGCATTTGGGAGAAGAGGGTGAGGGCTTGGCAATGTCGGTCATTGTTCACAAAGAGGATGAAGAGTTTTGGCAAGCTAGCGAGCTTTTTATGGTTCCATTGGAGTGCGGTAGTAATTGCTCGAACAGAAATATTTTTATTATTTTATTTTATTCTATTTGTTAAGGGTTGGTTGGCCATGGTGGCTGATTTTGCAGGTCCGCGGTTGCTAGGGAATCTCCGGCGAAGGCGATCCTTCAAGCTCGATGAGGTCGTATTTTTAAGCTTTACAACCCCTTTTTAGAGCTACTGAATTTTTAAGTCTTTTATAAAATTGTTTCCTAGATTTTTTATATAAAAGAGAACTGAAGATGCAAAAAAAAAAAAAAGAAATGCATTAACTTATATGCAAGTGTATATGAATGGGAAGGATGATAAAAACCAAAATAAGGCCCAATTTATTCATTGTAAGCCTCCAAAATCGATTGATCTTAGGAAGATTTACATATCACTGAATTCCAAAATCTAGTTTCATATCTAATACCTAATCTATGCTTGAAAAAGTATTTCACTTTTAAAAGTTAAAATTGTGGAAAAGTAAGTTCATGTACTAGAAATGCAAATATAAAATTAAGATTTGGTATGCATGTAAATGGCCCTTGATCTTATTCACGGAAGAGAAATAAAATATTTGTTTGCTGAAAGGGGATGGAACTTTGTTTAGTTATTTAACCTAAAAGTTTTGTTATAATAGGGGTGATATGTGAAATCAAAGATCTGTGAAGTAGAACATCTGTAATAAAAAAAAGGCTCATTCTTATACAAAACCTATCAGGATATCTTAATATATATATATATATATAATGTTAGAAAGAAATTAATGATTTTGGGAGGATGATTGCTCATTCATCTGCATGTATTTATCACGATTCTCACAATGAGGATTTGGTTATTCAGAATCATACGAGTCTCCAGAGTTAGAGTTAGGCTTCATGAAGTCTCCAGAGTTATTGTCAAAAAAGGAAAAAGGTGGCAAGATTCTTGGCAACTTCGATATAATAGTCAGTCATCTTAGAACATAGCAAAGCTAAATTTATAACGACAAAAGGAAAACAAAAAAAAAAAATTACAGAAAGTCGACAATACATAAGAAATGGTGCTTTGGTTGATCTCTAGCCCAACTTGGCAAGCAAGTCATCCAGCGCAGATTTAGTCTCTGTATAGTACTTCTCAGCCTCTGTGCTGCTCTTAATCTTTGCGGCGTGGTCGAGCTGTCAACAAAGCAAGCACAAAAATGTTTGAGACATAGGGGATAAATCCAACATAGAATATATATATATATATATATAAGTAAGTCTGAAATTTTTTTAAATGCTTGAAGGTTACATAGAACTTAATTTAAACACAACTAAAATCATTTATTTATTTTCATTAATTAACTTGTCAAGTGCTCTATGATAAACTCGATAATAACTCATATATAACAAAAATTTAATTAATTAAAGCTTATTTAGTAATATATGTGATAGAAATAAATCAAAAATTAACATCAATATTCATATTAATTTAATGCAATACTTGTTTATTTATTTATTTCAGTGAAATGTATTCTTAGTGCTTGTTGTATTAGAGAAATTTACATAGTTGTCGCACAATTTTCATGGATTAGCATATTTAGTACTTAAAGTCTGATATTTAAATTTATAGCATTTGGATGTCATGCTCATGTATAAAAAGAAGCACTTGACTTTTAAAAAATGGCATTTTTGAAGTGATGTTCCAAATTTGATTATGAATGGAAATATTAAAATTTAGGCTTTAGATATGTAAATACACAAAAATTGTGTCTTTTCCATGTAGATGTCCTTTTTTATTATTTTATTGAAATAAATCTTACTTGTAACTTATGTATTATCATATTCAATTGGTGCAATTAAGTTAGATGCTAATTTGATATTTATTTAAGCAGAAAGGATAACTCCTCGATCAGAACGCGGAAACTTTACTGGCTTCCTAAGTGAGGATATTGGCCTTTGAAGAAGAGAATAAGAAATTGCAGACCTCTTGACAATAATGAAGATACTGTGGTGGATTGATGTCTTTAATTTTGTTGTCATATTACATGTTTTATACTAGCGCGTTGGTCTTTGTAGCTTTTCAATTATCTGATATGACACTCGTACACTATGATCCTATTTGTCAGTGCATCTTTTTTTTATTTGCTTTAGTTAAAAATTTTTACGTTGCATCTCAAATTATTTTTGTCTTTTCCTCTGAGTCGTGGTTGCCCCTCATCCAGGATGCTTTTGCCCCACTTCTAGGGATGCCACTGCCCCACATTTGTGTTGTTGTTGATCCCTTGAGGTTGTCGTTGCCTCCATCTCATCGGCATGTGTATAGTGGAATCAAGTTCTTGTGAGGCTTATGCCATCCGAGACTATGGCTTTTCAGATATGTAAAATCTGCAATCAAAGTAAGCACATGTGCTTTGTATAATAAAATCATGTACCTTCTGCATCTCGTGTCTTCTAATGATTAATTCTTATAAGGATTTGATGTATTTTTATCTTCTGAGACTTTTTTTTTTTAAGATTTTTGATGTACTTGTGTATTTTAAGGTTTGTAGTCATCTGAAGTTTTTGATGTAGTTATGTCTTCTGAAGTTTATAGTCTTTTTTATAAGAGCAGTTGACGATAAAAAATTATACCAAGATATAATTAAAACTTTTTTTAATTTTTTTTTAATTTATCTCATCATCTAATATTCATTATCATTTTTTTTATCTTTACCTAGTTTATCATAATATTAATTGTAATATTATAATATATTCGCTTTGAATTCTATATGACAAGAGCAAGTGACTAATAAGGTCTCCACTCATAGACCCGACAAGTCTCAGACGACACAAATGCACCAAAAATCTCAGAAGGCTAAAGCCCCGGAAGATATAAATACATCAAAAGCCTTAGAAGTCATAAATCTCAGAAAGCACAAACTGCAAATAATACATAATTTTTTCTTTATACAAAGCACATATGCTTACTTTGATTGCAGCTTTTTACACATTTGAGAAGCTAGAGACTCTCAGAAGGCATAAGCCTCAAAAAACTCAATGACACTATACACATGCTCACAAGATGGAGGCAAAAACAACCTGAAAGCATCAACAACACCCCAAAAGTGGGGTAGCAGTAATCTTAAAAGCGGGAAAAAAGCATCCCATAAAATTGTAACCATAGTTCGGAAGAAAAGACAAAGGTAACCTCAAAAGCAACATCAAACGTTTTACCATATCAAACAAAATAAAGAGATGCAGACAAATACACTATGATTGTGTACCAGTGTCATACCAAATGATTGGAAAAACTATAAAAACCCACATATACTAGTATGACAGAAATAAAGACATCAATCCACTACAACACCTTTCTGATCACCAAAATCTCATAACTTCATATTCTCTTCTTCAAATACTAACATCCTCACTTGAAAAGCCTACAAAATCTATACATTTTGATCAAAGGAGTTATACTTCTTATGCTCTCCACGGATATGGTTGACATGTGCAAGCTCGATCTTATATGTCCTCAAAGAAAGGGTCAGAGCATCTTCAAACTTTGTCAACATCATCTCCTAAAAATTTTGATACTACTATTGAGTTTAACGGGGAAGAGATTCTTTAAATATCGTCATCTAGGCAATGCAAGATATCTCCTCCAAAAAGTATGACAGTGGTACAAAAAGTCTACTCTGAAAAAGCATGACAACGACACGAAAAATCTCTTCCATATAGCATAACAACAATGCAAAAATTCTTCTTCATAAAATGTGAAAACAATGTGAAAAGTCTACTCAAGAAAGCACGATAGAAGTACAAAGATTCCCGTCCAAAATGTGTGGCAGCAACATGACAAATCTCCTCTAAAAAGTAATCAACAACACGAAAGAAGAGCCTTGTTGATGGCATAAATAGACTGAGTAAGTTCACAATTTTCATTTTGGGAGCCTCGTTGATTGCACAAAGAGGTCGGGGACTACTTTTTACTCTTCTTTCTAGCCTATTTATATGTTTAAAATGGTTAAAATACTAAAAAAATTATAAAAATAGTCCAAGATTTGACACACAGATCATTAACGTGGTCAACTACCGTCCACCTGATTGCTCCTACCTTCTGTTGTACAATCCCACATCCTTCAAATTGTTGACAAGGTAGTCCACCGTCCATGCCCATAGATCACTAATGGGGCCCTCTATTGTCCGTCGGATCAATACTGCCTCCCGTTCCAATCTTGAATCCCAAGATAGTTGACATTGCACTCAGTCGACCATGTCCACCGAACACCGCCATCCGTCGCCACCATCAACGACCTCCACATCTAACATTTTCATCGGTCATGGCCACGGCCTCCATCCTCCACAAAAGGCACCTTTTAAAGCTTGGTCTCTGGCCATCTCCGCCACTCTCGTCACAACCTCCCACCACCACGCTGCCTTAATCAATCTCCAATCGTTGTCGCCTTAGCCAACTCTGATCATAGGCCTTCGAACCTTCAGCTACCCTGGTTGTCGGATGCCACCTCTAGTTGTCACCTTCGGTGGCAAAATTACTTTAATTTTTAAGGCCAAGAGATTCAAACCCATGAGCTTGCTCAAGTGAAACCAACAATCTATTATGTTGACAAATAAACTTTCGTTATACGAATATACACTTCAATTCATATATAAAGATATATGCATATGTAATTCGAGATTTTGATATTTTCCGAATGACAAAACTTGACACACACAAAAATGGGGGGGCATATGACACACAGTCGACAAATTTTCATCATCCAGAAAGAATCTCGAAGCACGTCATAAATCTCAAGGTATGACATACATCTCGATGTAAAGGTTTGAGCAAGAATTGTTAGAACTTAGTTTAAAAATCATATGGAACTCCAATTTTAGTAAACTTATAGTCAAACAGATCGGCTCGATGAGACGAGCACAATTATATTAAAATTAGTCTAATTTGATTTAAATCAAACCCAAATCAAGTTGTTAAACTAACTTTAAAAGATTTTAAGTATATAATTGTAAAGTCAAAGGGATTTCGAATCTAACAGCCTTATAGTCAAACTAAGTGTCTCGATAGGACAAATCCAAGAGACTAAGATCGCTTGATTATGACATCATTAGGCAACTCAATTATTCATCGAACATCATTTGATTGAGAGAATCTATCTGGGTCGTTCTATGGAGTGGTCAAAACTCTATCCATATTTACAGAGAAGTTTCTCTCAAACTCTATAAATAAAGTCCTACCCCCTCTTAAGAGGAGGAAGACCTGAAGTCAAAAGAAATCTGAAGTTTGAGTAGGATCTGAAGTTCAATATTGCTTCTGCACCGTAGATTTGGCAAATACCTCCCGCTCCTACGGCTGCTAGCCGCCGTCAACCACCACCTATTGACCACCGTCGACCACTGTATGCTTCCCTCTACTAGTTAAAACGAAGCTCCAGGCATAATAAAAACTTACAGAATGATGAAGTACTGTGCAAAGCAACAACCAAAGTCATGGAGTCATGAAGCATTCTACAGAGCAATGCATTATCGCGAGCATCGTGACAAACTAAATGATGTTGTACAGAAGTTTCAGTAATTACTCCGCGCTGCTACCTTTCCATAACATGGGGCAACAAACTCTTCTTCTTTCCATGACCATTTTAACTCGAGAAACTATGTAATCATTTTCCCGTATGTAGGATAAGGGCTTGTAATTGTAATCACTAACTTATAATTGATCATTTCAACTGGGCTAGGCCTTGTGATTTTTTTTTCTCTTCAGGTTTTCTGTGTAAAAATTTCTAGTGTTTTCACTTGTCACTTTTATTACATGAGTGTTTGTTGGATTCTCACACAAAGCTAAGACAATAAGTCATTACTCTACCGCCTAAAATTCTCTAGCAAGCATTAGTAATAATAAAAGAATAAATTTTATTGAATCTATGATCAAAGGCTTAGAGTAACATAACAATTTATTCAAATTGGATCGAATGTTGTTTAGAAGAGACAAATCAAAAGTAAAGCAAGATTCAAAGAACTAGTGATGAAATAAAATTTTAAGGAATTAGAAGCAAAAAAATTAATTCAATATTTANCCTAAATCAAGCTGTTAAACTAACTTTAAAAAATTTTAAGTATATAATTGTAAAGTCAAACGGATTTCAAATCTAACAGCCTTATAGTCAAACTAAGTGTCTCGATAGGACAAATCCAAGAGACTAAGATCGTTTAATTATGACATCATTAGAGAACTCAATTATTCATCAAACATCATTTGATTGAGAGAATCAATCTGGGTCGATCTATGGAGTGGTCAAAACTATATCCATATTTACAGAGAAGCTTCTCCCAAACTCTATAAATAAAGTCCTACCCCCACTTAAGAGGAGGAAGACCTGGAGTCAAAAGAAATTTGAATTTTGAGAAGGATCTGAAGTTCAGTATCGCTTCTGCACCGTAGATTTGGCAAATACCTCCCGCTTCTATAGCTGCCAACTGTCGTCAATCACCACCTATCGACCACCGTCGACCACTGTATGCTTCCCTCTACTAGTTGAAACGAAGCTCCTGGCGGAATAAAAACTTACATACTGATGAAGTACTGTGCAAAGCAACAACCAAAGTCATGGAGTCATGAAGCATTCTACAGAGCAATGCATTATCGTGAGCATCTTGCCAAACTAAATGATGTTGTACTGAAGTTTCAGTAATTACTCTGCGCTGCTACCTTTCCATACCACGGGGCAACAAACTCTTCTTCTTTCCATGACCCTTTTAACTCGAGAAACCATGTAATTATTTTCTCGTATGTAGGATAAGGGCTTGTATTTGTAATCACCAACTTCTAATTGATCATTTCAACTGGGCTAGGCCTTGTGATTTTTTTTCTTTTTAGGATTTTTGTCTAAAAATTTCTAGTGTTTTTACTTTTCACTTTTATTACATGAGTGTTTGTTGGATTCTCACACAAAGCTAAGAAAATAACTCAATACTCTACGTCCTAAAATTCTCTAGCAAGCAGTAGTAATAATAAAAGAATAAATTTTATTGAATCTATGATCAAAGGCTTAGAGTAAAATAACAATTTATTCAAATTGGATCGAATGTTGTTTAGACGAGACAAATCAAAATTAATGCAAGATTCAAAGAACTAGTGATGAAATAAAATTTTAAGGAATTAGAAGCAAAAAAATTAATTCAATATTTAAAATAAAGAATTCAATATTGTAATGGTAAAAGCACAACATCAATATAGGCTACTTTTTTA
>JXCR01140494.1:19404-43851 GCA_002079205.1 Phalaenopsis hybrid cultivar
CGACGGCCGCTCAGGCTTTCGCCCTCCACCCGCTGCGCTTGAGCCTTGATAAAGCCCAGCCCCGACCGACCACCGCTAGAAACACACAGGTTCGCCGGAGCCTCAAGGCGACTTCCTCCGCTGAGCTGGAGGCTTCCTTCCAGAACCTTCTGCGAGGATCCACGTAAGCCGGCCATTGAAGCCATTGCCTGAGCCATTCTTTCTGCTCTGGTGATCCGGAGTGAGTTGGGGAGGGAGTGGAATTTAGTCGGTTTTAATCGGAAAAAAGATGGGAGGCCTTATCTTCCAGATTTGGCTTGGATAAGTTGTGAGCCATTGGATGGCAGACACGTGNGCCTGACCAAAACCATACCACCCAGGGCTAACTCTAAGGGCAGAAAGTCCTATGGGGACTCCTCTTGAGCTCCCCCATGATTGGCTTCATCCTAATAAGTGCTAGATATTAGAACCAAACATGTGGAACTCCAAGAAAAGCAAAGAGGTGTTTAGAATTTCTAGGGGTAGGGTTCCATTACTAGTTCTCTATGATAGTCAACAGGAAATTCCTATGGCTAGATCCTATTCTTCTAAAGAAGAAAGACTAGACCTTAACAAAAAGTAAAGTCAACACCCAGTTGGTCGGGTGGCAAATAAAATGTCAAAGTTTAGATGTTAAATATGTAAATAAAAAGGATTGGGTGGTATGCCTATAAGTATATCTTTTATAACAATAAATTTATATGTTTATTAAGAATTGAGTGGTTTGTACATAATTCTACTATTTTTAAGAGTTGGTTGACCAGAGCGGAGAGCCTACTAGTTGGTGGATGGGCGGCTGGAGAGGAAGATGGTCGGTCAGTGGGTGAGATGGCCAGCGAAAGTGTGGAAGGCAGGCGGGCCTTTGAGATGGCCAGCAAAAATGTGGCAAGTTGGACGGCGACCGAAGGGGGAGGGCTGCAGACAGGCAAAGGGCAAGATTTGATAGTTATCTATGTAAATTTTCCGTTTTTCAAGAGTGGCTGGCCATTGTGGCATACTAGAGCAATGAGGCGGTCGACCAATAGATGGTGAGGAGGTGGCTAGCCAGTGGACGGCCGGCTATAGGAGGTTGTCGGTCGGAGGAGGAGGTGGTCAACAGGAGGACGATCGACCGACGGTTGAGGTGGCCATCAAGGTTAAATAAAATATGCTTTTGTAAGATGGAAATTATGTAAACTTTCTTGTTTTCAGAGTTGATCGGTCCTGAAGGCCGACCAGAGTAGCAAGGCGGCCGGCTGACGGGCATTTGGGAGAAGAGGGTGAGGGCTTAGCAATGTCGGTCATTGTTCACAAAGAAGATGAAGAGTTTTGGCAAGTTGGCGAGCTTTTAATGGTTCCATTGGAGTGTCGTAGTAATTGCTCGAACACAAATATTTTTTTTATTTTATTTTATTCTATTTTCTTAAGGGTTGGCTGGCCATGGCGGCTGATTTTGCAGGTCCGCGGTTGCTAGGGAATCTCCGGCGATGGCGATCCTTCAAGCTCGATGAGGTATTTTTTAGCTTTACAACACCTTTTTAGAACTACCGAATTTTTAAGTCTTTTATAAAATTGTTTTGTAGATTGTTTATATAAAAGAGAAATGAAGATGCAAAAAAAAAATGAAATGCATTAACTTATAAGTGTATATGAATGGGAAGGATGATAAAAACCCAAATAAAGCCCAATTTATTCATCGTAAGTCTCCAAAATCGATTGATCCTAGGAAGATTTACATATCACTGAATTCCAAAATCTAGTTTCATATCTAATACCTAATCTATGCTTGAAAAAGTATTTCACTTTTAAAAGTTAAAATTGTGGAAAAGTAAGTTCATGTACTAGAAATGCAAATATAAAATTAAGATTTGGTATGCATGTAAATGGCCCTTGATCTTATTCATGGAAGAGAAATAAAATTTTTGTTTGCTGAAAGGGGATGGAACTTTGTTTAGTTATTTAACCTAAAAGTTTTGTTATAATAGGGGTGATATGTGAAATCAAAGATCTGTGAAGTAGAACATCTGTAATAAAAAAAAGGCTCATTCTTATACAAAACCTATCAGGATATCTTAATATATATATATATATATAATGTTAGAAAGAAATTAATGATTTTGGGAGGATGATTGCTCATTCATCTGCATGTATTTTTCACGATTCTCACAATGAGGATTTGGTTATTCAGAATCATACGAGTCTCCAGAGTTAGAGTTAGGCTTCATGAAGTCTCCAGAGTTATTGTCAAAACAGGAAAAAGGTGGCAAGATTCTTGGCAACTTTGATATAATAGTCATTCATCTTAGAACATAGCAAAGCTAAACTTATAACGACAAAACGAAAACAAAAAAAAAAAAATATTACAGAAAGTCGACAATACATAAGAAATGGTGCTTTGGTTGATCTCTAGCCCAACTTGGNTGATATAATAGTCAGTCATCTTAGAACATAGCAAAGCTAAATTTATAATGACAAAAGGAAAACAAAAAAAAAAAATTACAGAAAGTCGACAATACATAAGAAATGGTGCTTTGGTTGATCTCTAGCCCAACTTGGCAAGCAAGTCANCGATATAATAGTCAGTCATCTTAGAACATAGCAAAGCTAAATTTATAACGACAAAAGGAAAACAAAAAAAAAATATTACAGAAAGTCGACAATACATAAGAAATGGTGCTTTGGTTGATCTCTAGCCCAACTTGGCAAGCAAGTCATCCAGCGCAGATTTAGTCTCTGTATAGTACTTCTCAGCCTCTGTGCTGCTCTTAATCTTTGCGGCGTGGTCGAGCTGTCAACAAAGCAAGCACAAAAATGTTTGAGACATAGGGGATAAATCCAACATAGAATATATATATATATATATATATAAGTAAGTCTGAAAATTTTTTAAATACTAAATAGAACGAAATTTAAACACAATTAAAATCATTTATTTATTTTCAATAATTAACTTGTCAAGTGCTCTATGATAAACTCATAATAACTCACATCAAATATGATATATTATTTAACAAAAAATTAATTAATTAAAGCTTATTTAGTAATATATGTGATAGAAATAAATCAAAAATTAACATCAACATTCACATTNACGGTTAAATAGAACTAAATTTAAACATAAATAAAATCATTTATTTATTTTCAATAATTAACTTGTCAAGTGCTCTATGATAAACTCGACAATAACTCACATCAAATATGATATATTATTTAACAAAAATTTAATTAATTAAAGCTTATTTAGTAATATATGTGATAGAAATAAATCAAAAATTAACATCAACATTCACATTAATTTAATGCAATACTTGTTTATTTATTTATTTCAGTGAAATATATTCTTAGTACTTGTTATATTAGAGAAATTTAAATAGTTGTCGCACAATTTTCATGGATTAACATATCTAGTACTTAAAGTCTGATATTTAAATTTATAGCATTTTGATGTCATGCTCATGTATAAAAAGAAGCATTTGACTTTTAAAAAATGACATTTTTGAAGTGATGTTACAAATTTGATTATGAATGAAAATATTAAAATTTAGGCGTTAGATATGTAAATACACAGAAATTGTGTCTTCTCTATGTAGATGTCCTTTTTTATTATTTTATTGAAATAAATCTTACTTGTAACTTATGTATTATCATACTCAATTGGTGCAATTAAGTTAGATGCTAATTTGATATTTATTTAAGCAACAAGGATAACTCCTCGATCAGAACGCGGAAACTTTACTGGCTTCCCAAGTGAGGATATTGGCCTTTGAAGAAGAGAACAAGAAATTGCAGACCTCTTGACAATAATGAGGATGCCGTGGTGGATTGATGTCTTTAATTTTGTTGTCCTATTACATGTTTTATACTAGCGCGTTGGTCTTTGTAGCTTTTCAATTATCTGATATGACACTTGTACGCTATGATCGTATTTGTCAGTGCGTCTTTTTTTTATTTGATATAGTCAAAAATTTTTACGTTGCTTCTCAAATTATTTTTGTCTTTTCCTTTGAGCCGTGGTTGCCCCTCATCCAGGATGCTTTTGCCCCACTTCTAGGGATGCCACTGCCCCACATTTGTGGTGTTGNAATACTGGCCTTTGAAGAAGAGAACAAGAAATTGCAGACCTCTTGACAATAATGAGGATGTCGTGGTGGATTGATGTCCTTAATTTTGTTGTCCTATTACATGTTTTATACTAGCGTGTTGGTCTTTGTGGCTTTTCAATTATCTAATATGACACTCGTACACTATGATCGTATTTGTCAGTGCGTCTTTTTTTTATTTGATATAGTTAAAATTTTTTACGTTGCATCTCAAATTATTTTTGTCTTTCCCTCTGAGCCGTGGTTGCCCCTCATCCAAGATGCTTTTGCCCCACTTCTAGGGATGCCACTGCCCTACATTTGTGGTGTTGTTGATCCCTTGAGGTTGTCGTTGCCTCCATCTCGTCGGCATGTGTATAGTGGCATCAAGTTCTTGTGAGGTTTATGCCTTCCGAGACTCTATGGCTTTTCAAATCTGTAAAATCTGCAATCAAAGTAAGCACATGTGCTTTGTATAATAATATCATGTACCTTTTGCATCTCATATCTTCTAAGGATTAATTCTTATGAGGATTTGATGTATTTGTATCTTCTGAAACTTATTGTTTTTTGAGATTTTTGATGTACATGTGTATTTTAAGGCTTGTAGTCATCTGAAGTTTTTGATGTAGNGTGTTGTTGATCCCTTGAGGTTGTCGTTGCCTCCATCTCGTCGGCATGTGCATACTGGCATCAAGTTCTTGTGAGGTTTATGCCTTCCGAGACTCTATGGCTTTTCAAATCTGTAAAATCTGCAATCAAAGTAAGCACATGTGCTTTGTATAATAAAATCATGTACCTTTTGCATCTCATGTCTTCTAAGGATTAATTCTTATGAGGATTTGATGTATTTGTATCTTCTGAGATTTATTGTTTTTTGAGATTTTTGATGTACATGTGTATTTTAAGGCTTGTAGTCATCTGAAGTTTTTGATGTAGTTATGTCTTCTGAAGCTTATAGTTTTTTTTATAAGAGCAGTTGACGATAAAAAATTATACCAATATATAATTAAAACTTTTTTTTTATTTTTTTTAATTTATCTCATCATCTAATATTCATTATCATTTTTTTGTTGAACTTTACATAGNTTTGATGTAGTTATGTCTTCTGAAGCTTATAGTTTTT
Source organism: Phalaenopsis hybrid cultivar (assembly GCA_002079205.1). Lineage (NCBI taxonomy): Eukaryota > Viridiplantae > Streptophyta > Magnoliopsida > Asparagales > Orchidaceae > Phalaenopsis > Phalaenopsis hybrid cultivar. The sequence continues at coordinate 24,607 of JXCR01140494.1, forward strand.
TTTATAAGAGCAGTTGACGATAAAAAATTATACCAATATATAATTAAAACTTTTTTTTTATTTTTTTTAATTTATCTCATCATCTAATATTCATTATCATTTTTTTGTTGAACTTTACCTAGTTTATCATAATATTAATTATAATATTATAATATATTCTCTTTGAATTTTATATGACGAGAGCAAGTGACTAATAAGGTCTCCAGTCAAAGACCTCAGAAGACTACAAGTCTCAGAAGACACAAATGCACCAAAAATCTCATAAGGCTAAAGCCCCAGAAGATACAAATACATCAAAAGCCTTAGAAGTCATAAATCTCAGAAAGCACAAACTGCAAATAATACATAATTTTTCTTTACACAAAGCACATGTGTTTACTTTGATTGTAGATTTTTACATATTTGAGAAGCTAGAGACTCTCAGAAGGCATAAGCCTCAAAAAAACTCAATGACACTATACACATGCTCACAAGATGGAGGCAAAAACAACCTGAAAGCTTCAACAACACCCCAAAAGTGGGGTAGCAGTAATCTTAAAAGCGGGAAAAAAGCATCCCATAAAATCGTAACCNAAAAAAAACTCAATGACACTATACACATGCTCACAAGATGGAGGCAAAAACAACCTGAAAGCATCAACAACACCCCAAAAGTGGGGTAGCAGTAATCTTAAAAGCGGGAAAAAAGCATCCCATAAAATCGTAACCATAGTTCGGAAGAAAAGACAAAGATAACCTCAAAAGCAACATCAAACATTTTACTATATCAAACAAAATAAAGACATACAGACAAATACACTATGATTGTGTACCAGTGTAATACCAAATGATTGGAAAAGTTATAAAGACCAACATATACTGGTATGACAGAAATAAAGACATCAATCCACTACAACACTTTTTTTATCGCGAAAATCTCAGAACTTCATATTCTCTTCTTCAAATACTAACATCCTCACTTGAAAAGCCTACAAAATCTCTACATTTTGATCAAAGGATTTATACTTTTTATGCTCTCCACAGATATGGTTGACCTTTGCAAGCTCGGTCTTCTATGTCCTCAAAGAAAGGGTAAGCGCATCTTCAAACTTTGTNCTTTTTTATCGCAAAAATCTCAGAACTTCATATTCTCTTCTTCAAATACTAACATCCTCACTTGAAACGCCTACAAAATCTCTACATTTTGATCAAAGGAGTTATACTTCTTATGCTCTCCACGGATATGGTTGACCTTTGCAAGCTCGGTCTTCTATGTCCTCAAAGAAAGGGTAAGCGCATCTTCAAACTTTGTCGACATCATCTCCTAAAAATTTTGATACTACTATTGACTTTAATGGGGAAGAGATTCTTTAAATATAGTCATCCAGGCAATGCAAGATATCTCCTTCAAAAAGCATGACAGTGGTACAAAAAGTCTACTCTGAAAAAGCATGACAACGATACGAAAAATCTCCTCCATAAAGCATAACAACAATGCAAAAATTCTTCTTCATAAAATGTGAAAACAAAGTGAAAAGTCTACTCAAGAAAGCACGATAGAAGTACAAAGATTCCTGTCCGAAATGTGTGGCAGCAACATGACAAATCTCCTCTGAAAAGTAATCAACAACACGAAAGAAGAGCCTTGTTGATNCAAACTTTGTCGACATCATCTCCTAAAAATTTTGATACTACTATTGACTTTAATGGGGAAGAGATTCTTTAAATATAGTCATCCAGGCAATGCAAGATATCTCCTCCAAAAAGCATGACAGTGGTACAAAAAGTCTACTCTGAAAAAGCATGACAACGACACAAAAAATCTCCTCCATATAGCATAACAACAATGCAAAAATTCTTCTTCATAAAATGTGAAAACAATGTGAAAAGTCTACTCAGGAAAGCACGTAGAAGTACAAAGATTCCTGTCCAAAATGTGTGGCAGCAACATGACAAATCTCCTCTGAAAAGTAATCAACAACACGAAAGAAGAGCCTTGTTGATGACACAAATAGATTGAGTAAGTTAACAGTTTTTCTTCTGGGAGCCTCGTTGATTGCACGAAGAGGTTGGGGGACTATTTTTTACTCTTCTTTCTAGCCTATTTATATGCTTAAAATGGTTAAAATACCAATAAAAAAATCTAAAAATAATCCAAGATTTGACACACAGATCATTAACGTGGTCGACTACAGTCCACCTGATTGCTCCTACCTTCTATTGTACAATCCCACATCCTCCAAATTGTTGACAAGGTAGTCCACCGTCCATGCCCACAGATCACTAATGGGGCCCTCTATTGTCCGTCGGATTATTCCTGCCTCCCTTCGTCCAATCCCGAATCTCAGGATAGCTAACATTGTACTCAATCGTCCATGTCCTCCAAACACCGCCATCCGTCGCCACCATCAACGGCCTCCACATCTAACATTTTTGTCGGCCATGGCTACGGCCTCCATCCTCCACAAAAGGCACCNCTGAGTAAGTTCACAGTTTTCCTTCTGGGAGCCTCGTTGATTGCACGAAGAGGTTGGGGAACTATTTTTTACTCTTCTTTCTAGCCTATTTATATGCTTAAAATGGTTAAAATACCAAAAAAAAATCTAAAAATAATCCAAGATTTGACACACAGATCATTAACGTGGTCGACTACCGTCCACCTGATTGCTCCTACCTTCTGTTGTACAATCCCACATCCTCCAAATTGTTGACAAGGTAGTCCACCGTCCATGCCCACAGATCACTAATGGGGCCCTCTATTGTCCGCCGGATTATTCCTGCCTCCCTTCATCCAATCCCGAATCTCAGGATAGCTAACATTGTACTCAGTCGTCCATGTCCTCCGAACACCGCCATCCGTCGCGACCATCAACGGCCTCCACATCTAACATTTTTGTCGGCCATGGCTACGGCCTCCATCCTCCACAAAAGGCACCTTTTTAAGCTCGGTCTCTGGCCACCGTCGCCACTCTCGTCACAGCCTCCCAGCACCACGCTGCCTTAATCAATCTCCAGTCATTGTTGCCTTAGCCAACTCTGATCATAGGCCTCCGAACCTTCGGCTACCTCTGGTCGTCGGCTGCCACCTCTAGTTGCCGCCTTCGGTGGCAAAATTACTTTAATTTTTAAGGCCAAGAGATTCAAACCCATGAACTCGCTCAAGTGAAACCAACAATCTGTTATGTTGACAAATAAACTTTCGTTATACGAATATACACTTCAATTCATATATAAAGATATATGCATATGTAATTCGAGATTTTGATATTTTTCGAACAACAAAACACGACACACCCAAAAATGGTGGGGGCATATGACACACAGTCGACAAATTTTCATCATCCAGAAAAATTCTCAAAGCACGTCATAAATCTCAAGGTATGACATACATCTCGAAGTAACGTTTTGAGCAAGAATTGTTAGAACTTAGTTTAAAAATCATCTGGAACTCCAATTTTAGTAAGCTTATNGACAAAACACGACACACCCAAAAATGGTGGAGGGCATATGACACACAGTCGACAAATTTTCATCATCCAGAAAGATTCTCGAAGCACGTCATAAATCTCAAGGTATGACATACATCTCGATGTAACGTTTTGAGCAAGAATTGTTAGAACTTAGTTTAAAAATCATCTGGAACTCCAATTTTAGTAAGCTTATAGTCAAACAGATCGGCTCGATGAGACGAGCACAATTATATTAAAATTAGTCTAATTTGATTCAAATCAAATCTAAATCAAGCTGTTAAACTAACTTTGAAAAATTTTAAGTATATAATTGTAAAGTCAAACGGATTTCAAATCTAATAGCCTTATAGTCAAACTAAGTGTCTCGATAGGACAAATCCAAGAGACTAAGATCGCTTGATTATGACATTATTAGAGAGCTCAATTATTCATCAAACATCATTTGATTGAGAGAATCAATCTGGGTCGTTCTATGGAGTGGTCAAAACTCTATCCATATTTACAGCGAAGCTTCTCCCAAACTCTATAAATAAAGTCCTACCCCATCTTAAGAGGAGGAAGACCTGGAGTCAAAAGAAATCTGAATTTTGAGAAGGATCTAAAGTTCAGTATCGCTTCTGCACCGTAGATTTGGCAAATACCTCCTGCTTCTATAGCTGTCAACCGTCGTCAACCACCACCTATCGACCACCGTCGACCACTGTATGCTTCCCTCTACTAGTTGAAACGAAGCTCCTGGCGGAATAAAAACTTACAGACTGATGAAGTACTATGCAAAGCAACAACCAAAGTCATGCAGTCATGAAGCATTCTACAGAGCAATGCATTATCGTGAGCATCTTGCCAAACTAAATGACGTTGTACTGAAGTTTCAGTAATTACTCTGCGTTGCTACCTTTCCATACCATGGGGCAACAAACTCTTCTTCTTTCCATGACCCATTTAACTCGAGAAACCATGTAATCATTTTCCCATATGTAGGATAAGGGCTTGTACTTGTAATCACCAACTTATAATTGATCATTTCAACTGGGCTAGGCCTTGTGATTTTTTTTCTTTTTAGGTTTTTTGTCTAAAAATTTCTAGTGTTTTCATGTTTCACTTTTATTACATGAGTTTTTGTTGGATTCTCACACAAAGCTAAGAAAATAACTCATTACTCTACGTCCTAAAATTCTCTAGCAAGCAGTAGTAATAATAAAAGAATAAATTTTATTGAATCTATGATCAAAGGCTTAGAGTAAAATAACAATTTATTCAAATTGGATCGAATGTTGTTTAGACGAGACAAATCAAAATTAATGCAAGATTCAAAGAACTAGTGATGAAATAAAATTTTAAGGAATTAGAAGCAAAAAAATTAATTCAATATTTAAAATAAAGAATTCAATATTGTAATGGTAAAAGCACAACATCAATATAGGCTACTTTTTTAATTGCATTAATATTGGGATCAATAACTATATATATATATATATATATATATATATATATATATATATATATATATATATATATATATATATNTATGCATTAATATTGGGATCAATATATATATATATATATATATATATGTTAGAAACGGTGGAGCCCGGTCCACCATACTTGGGCGGTTACTTTGCTTTGGAGAGTCACACATCTTCACAAATAACCACTCCCACCTTCCTCTTGTAAAGTGAAGCATCTCTTCGCTCCTTCATGTTCGTGATAAAAGCTTCGGATGGTTCTCCTTGGGTTTAGTAGTCACAATTTGAGTTCTTCTTCGGTTTCCTCGAGATAGAGGATGGTTTCTTTGGGGCAGAGGAAGAGAAGTGCAAAGAATAGCAGTTCCTTGCGGCAGAAAAAAGAAGGAAGAAGAAGAAGATTGTTCTCCCTAGGCTTCTTCTTGGTGGCTTGTGGCAGAAGAAAAATTGGGTTTATTTCTCTTATAAGTTTGTCTTCTTCGGTGTATCTCGGTGTAGAGTTTCTTCAGTGTATCTCGGTGTAGAGAGTTTATTTATCTTGTAAGTTTGTCTTCTTCATTATATCTCGGTGTATAGTTTTCTTCGGTGTATCTCGATATAGAAAGAGAAGAATAGAGAGAGAATAAGAGAGAGAGCAACGAAGAGTGAGAGATTTCTCTTGTAAGTCGAGATGATCGACTGATGTAAATTCCTTAAATAGTAAAATCCTCTACAACTCCGTGGATGTAGGCAATTTGTCGAACCACGTAAATCTGTGTGTTCCACTGTGTTGTTCTTTTCTGGTGTGATTTTTCTCGTTCTACTTTTCACTTCGTTGATCGTTCTCCTGTTTGACTTATATATATACCTCAACTGGTATATCTAGATCTCTAAACAGCAATAACTAATATCAGAGCATGATTTCGGTTCTGAGGAAGAATGATGGCTGCATATGAGGTGAAGGTTTCAGGGATCAAGAAGTTTGATGGCATAGATTTTGGTTATTGGAGAATGCAGATAAAGGATTATATTTATGGGAAGAAACTTCATCTTTCATTATTTAGGAAAAGACCTGAAAGGATGGATGAGGCTGAATGAAATTTGTTGGATCGATAAGTTCTGAGAGTTATTCGATTGACCCTATCGAGGTCCATTGCACACATCTTCGTCAAGAAAAGGACAACTGCAGATCTCATGGCAGCCTTATCAGGTATGTATGAAAAGTCATCGACGAATAACAAAGTGCACTTGATGAAGAAGTTATTCAATTTGAAGATGGCGAAAGGTGTTTCTGTTGCTTAACACCTGAATAATTTCAATACCATCACAAATCAATTGTCGTCTGTGGAAATTAATTTTGATGATCAGATATGTGCACTGATCTTGTTAGCTTCATTGTCATATAGTTGGGAAGCCATGAGAATAGCAGTTAGCAGTTCTGCAGGTAAATTTAAACTGAAATATGATGATATTTGTGATTTGATTTTGGTTGAGGAAGTTCGTAGGAAAGATTCTGGTGAGGTCTTAGGTTCAAGTTTGACAATGAATGTTGATTCAGAGGGAGATGGCATGACAGAAACTCAAGTATAGAGAGATCAAAATCAAAGTTTAGTAAGCAGGAAACCTGTTGGAATTGTGGCAAGGCTGGCCACATAAATAAGAACTGCAGGAATCCTAAGAAGTTGGAGAATAATAGCGTAAATGTGGTATCTAAAGAATCACAAGATGCACGATTATTGAAAGTTCATAGTTATGTTGAAGACTTGATATTGGATTTAGGGGCTTTGAATGTGGTAGGAAATCTATCAGAGGCCACAGTACAGGGCAGTGATGGAAGTGAAGACAAAAGTGGGTCCGGGGCACCCATTCCTATTGTTCCACAGACAAATGTTGAAGAACCACAGATATATGAAGAAATCTTACAAGATGAAAGTTCGAGCAAGTGGGAGCTGACAGAACTTCCACTAGGGAAGAAGACATTGCATAATAAGTGAGTATATCAGGTGAATACTGAGCGTGATGTCAGTAAGAGGTACAAGCCTAAACTTGTTGAAAAAGGTTTTCAATAGAGGCAGGATATTTCCCATGCAGTGGGAGTTGTAAGAAAAACAAGAGTGACCCAGGAAATAGCTTGAAGGTGCAAAGCTATGTGAAACCTATTGATTTGTTGACTGAGGGTATTACCCTTGAGAAATTGAAGTTGTGCACAGCTTCAGTTGGTCTTCTGGAGTGAAGACAGAGGCTTTGAGTTGCAGAGGTGGAGGATTCAAGCTGGAGGATACATGTTGAAGAAAAAGGCGACATTGCTAGTGGAGAATATCAGTTTGAGGAAGGAGATGTTGCAGCCTGTGTACCGGTCTCAAAGTGGGAGAATTGTTAGAAACGGTGGAGCCCGGTCCATTATGCCTGGGCGGTTACTTTGCTTTAGAGAGTCACACCTCTTCACAAATAACCACTCCCGCCTTCCTCTTTTGTGAAGTGAAGCATCTCTTCGCTCCCTTCTGTTCGTGATAAAAGCTTCGGATGACTCTCCTTGGGTTTAGTAGTCACGCTTTAAGTTATTCGGTTTTCTTGAGATAGAGGAAGGTTTCTTCGGGGCAGAGGAAGAGGAGTGCAAGGAGAGCAGTTCCTTGCGACAAAAGGAAGAAGGAAGAAGAAAAAGAAGATTGTTCTCCCTAGGCTTCTTCTTGGTGGCTTGCGGCAGAAGAGAAATTGAGTTTATTTCTCTTGTAAGTTTATCTTCTTCAATGTATCTCGGTGTAGAGTTTTTTCGGTGTATCTTGATATAGAGAGAGAAGAACAGAGGGAGAAGAAGAGAAAGAGCAACGAAGAGTGAGAGATTCCTCTTGTAAGTCGAGGTGATCCACTGGTATAAATTCCTCAAGTAGTAAAATCTTCTGCAACTCCGTGGACGTAGGCAATTTGCCGAACCACGTAAATCTGTGTGTTCCGCTGTGTTGTTATTTTCTGGTGTGATTTTTCTTGTTTTATTTTTCACCTCGTCGATCGTTCTCTTGTTCGATTTATATATATACCACATCAACTGGTATATCAAGATCTCGCAACAACAACAGTATATATATTCTTGATACATTCTATAACAAGATAAGAATAATTTAACTATACATATTCGTGACTTTATTGTCATTTATTATCCTTCAGCAAAACTAAATTATTAGAAATTTTCAATAAAATCAATAATACATGCTCTAAAATTAGCTCCATTATAATATAAAATGTGTGAGAGTATGCTGAAAAAAAAATCGCAACTAGTATAAAAAAAAAGTTGAAATTTGGACCCAAAAATGAAAGATTTTGAAATTTTCGATATTTAAATGAAACAAAAGGAAATAATTTAATGATCCAGTTAAATTTGACTTAAATCAAATACATCCGAAAAGAGTTCGGATTAAATCATGCAAGTAGTGAGCCATTGGATGATTATAATAATGGTTATCTCAAATGATATGGAACGCATAAACTTAATGCATAAAAGATAAAGTTGAAGGATGGAAGGAACTGACGTCATCAATGGTAGAGAAAAGCTTAGAAGTGAGCTGCTTGAGAGCCGTCTTCTCCTCCTTGGGCTTGGCTGCGATGACAGTGTTGAGATCGTAGCGGAGATAAGATGCTTTGAGGCGGAGGTCGTTCTTCACATACGGCCATTGCTTCTTGTCAATAAGCTCCTTCACATTCAGAATGTCTTTAGCCGACTCCTTCGCTCTCTTTGCAGCTTCGGCTGGAGTCAGGGCTTGTATGTAGAATCGATCTTTTAATGGCAAATCCAGGTCCCTTGGCTCGTCAGAGTTGAGCGTCCCGGCTGTTGGATTTACCCAATCATCATTAATAATTAACCCCCAAAAAAAATCATTAATTTCAAACTTTTTTTTTATCAAAATGACAAATCTTTATGAGAGTTTGATATTCATTGATTTTATATCCTTGGTGTAACACCACTCCCGTATAAAATTGGACAAAATTGGAGAGAGCCGTCTTAGATGATTTGATCACATTAAACGTCGGTCATCTAATGATCCGATTAGAATAGTAGATATATTAGATTCAACTTATGTTAAGAAAGGCAGAACTAGACCAAACATGATTTGAGCTTATTGTAAAAAAAATATATTTTTAATATGTTACAATTAAATGAAAATATGACTCAATATGGAATAAATATTGTGTTTGGACATGCTTNCCAACTTATGTTAAGAAAGGCAGAACTAGACCAAATATGATTTGAGCTTATTGTAAAAAATATATATTTTTAATATGTTACAATTAAATGAAAATCTGACTCAATATGGAATAAATATTGTGTTTGGACATGCTTGTGTTGAGCGTCACGCAATCGTATATCTTATTTGTGATTGACATGATGCCCCATAAATAGCCTTATAGCATCCAAACATAATTTTTTTTCCTCAATAGGAGTCAATTGAGAAAAAAAATTNGGCGATGAGCGCACGCCATCGTATATTTTATTCGTGATTGACAAGATGCCCCCATAAATAGCATGTTGGACGTCCAACATTCAGGCATAATATTTTTTCCTCAACAGTACTCAATTGAGAAAAAAAATTCATGTAGTCAGACTTTCTGTTGAAAACATTATAGATGAAGTCAGGAAACTTACGGAGACCGCCGGAGGGCGGTGGGGGAGGGCCAATTTTGATAGGTTTTGCTTCGGCGAGAACATTATTTACGATAGCAACGCCGGTGAGGCCTGTTGTAAAAAGCCCAAGCAAAGCACGACGGCCGCTCAGGCTTTCGCCCTCCACCCGCTGCGCTTGAGCCTTGATAAAGCCCAGCCCCGACCGACCACCGCTANAAAAAAAATTCATGTAGCCAGGCTTGCTGTTGAAAACATTATAGATGAAGTCAGGAAACTTACGGAGACCGCCTGAGGGCGGTGGGGGAGGGCCAATCTTGATAGGTTTTGCTTCGGCGAGAACATTATTTACTATAGCAACGCCGGTCAGGCCTGTTGTAAAAAGCCCAAGCAAAGCGCGACGACCGCTCAGGCTTTCGCCCTCCACCCGCTGCGCTTGAGCCTTGATAAAGCCCAGCCCCGACCGACCACCGCTAGAAACACACAGGTTCGCCGGAGCCTCAAGGCGACTTCCTCCGCTGAGCTGGAGGCTTCCTTCCAGAACCTTCTGCGAGGATCCACGTAAGCCGGCCATTGAAGCCATTGCCTGAGCCATTCTTTCTGCTCTGGTGATCCGGAGTGAGTTGGGGAGGGAGTGGAATTTAGTCGGTTTTAATCGGAAAAAAAAGATGGGAGGCCTTATCTTCCAGATTTGGCTTGGATAAGTTGTGAGCCATTGGATGGCAGACACGTGTTTGAACGTGTGGCTTGAGCGTATTTCGAGCAGGATTGTGTTTGCCGATGGCCAATTGAAGATTGACACGTGGATATCATGGCTTTTGAGTGAAGAGCTCATTTTAATTTTATTTAACAAAAACTTGTTGGGCTCAATTGGTACAATAAATATAGAGGCATTTGCATGCGTAACACCCAATTGGTGTGATAGACGTACGCAGCGATGTGTACCATATTGAGGTTATGTCGATGGTACAAAGGGATTACATCCGCGGTATAACCTCTTGTAACCTCCATGTAACCTTCTGAAACTTACTTGTAACCTACTAATAAATTCTTAATATNATGGGAGGCCTTATCTTCCAGATTTGGATTGGATAAGTTGTGAGCCATTGGATGGCAAACACGTGTTTGAACGTGTGGCTTGAGCGTATTTCGAGCAGGATTGTGTTTTCCGATGGCCAATTGAAGATTGACACGTGGATACATGGCTTTTGAGTGAAGAGCTGATTTTAATTTTATTAAAAAAAAAACTTGCTGGGCTCAATTGGTACGATAAATATTGAGGCATTTGCATTCGTAACGCCCGATTCCTAGAAAAATTATTGCATATGGATGGTCACCGCACATATATTTCTGCATGAGGTGTCGGATCCTGACCGCAGGATGTATTTCGGTGGGCCCCACCTAAAATTTAAAAAAAAACTGAAATATATTCTGACCGTACATCACCGTGATCTCGCATATAGAGATGCATGCGGTGTTCGTATGCAATAATTTCTCCAATTACTAAGGCTCTCTTTAGGATCATTTTCTATTTTGCATTTTTTTTTTATTTTTCAAAAAAAAAAAAAAACAAATCAAANACTTTTGAGTGAAGAGCTCATTTTAATTTTATTTAACAAAAACTTGTTGGGCTCAATTCGTACAATAAATATAGAGGCATTTGCATGCGTAACACCCAATTGGTGTGATAGACGTACGCAACGATGTGTACCATATTGAGGTTATGCCGATGGTACAAAGGGATTACATCTACGGTATAACCTCTTGTAACCTCCATGTAACCTTCTGAAACTTACTTGTAACCTACTAATAAATTCTTAATATNTTTTAAATTTATTTTTAAAGCACATGAGACATTTTCAAAATTTCAAAAACATATAAATTATATTTTTGTCGTTTTAAAATCCTATTCTTCAGAGCTATACCCTAAAACCTTAAATTAGTTTAATCATTATTGGTCGAAATTAAAAGACCAATGTTAGCCATTAATCTAGTACTTCGCTTTTAAACTTGCTTAATTAACTCATTAATAAATTAAAAGGATTATAAAAACTACTAAAATTCAACCAATTAATAAAATAATTAATTAAACTAATAATCATCTAATTAAATCATTAATTATTTAAATTGAACCTAAATGAATTTAATTAATTCATAATTACTTAATTTAACAATAAATCTACTTCACTAACTTAATAATTAATAAATTAAAACCACAATAATTCAAACAAAATATTAATCATTTTAAGTTAACAATAATAAAATTAAAATCTTAAATTATTTTAACATATCATTAAATATATAGATAATTGAATAAAATATTAAACAACTTAATTAATATACTAATTAATAAACGAATTAAATAATTAACTAAACTTATTGGAACTTTGATTAATTCATAAAATTTAACAAACTTATAAAAATTCAAATCAAGTTAGTAGTTAAATATTCAAAATTAATTTACAAGTTAGTAGTTATTAATTAAATAGTTTCAATTAATTAATATGTTAGTAGCTATTGCAATTTAATTAATTTTTTAAAAAGTATAATTTTCTTTTTTAAAAAATAAAAAATACCAAATTTTTTATTTTTTATTTTTTTCTTTGAACAAATAAAGCATACACTACTAAACGTGCTTTCCAAAAGATCTTAAGTATTTCCATCTCCAATAGTTAAAATTTGATTTTATATTGACCACCCAAATCTTTCATATCATATAAAAAAGACAAGTACTTTAACTTTCAAAAAGTAAACACGTCTTTTTATGCTTAAGATGACATATACATAAAAATTGAAGCTTAGGTGTTAGAAATGTTAATACATTAGAATTGATTGGTATCTATGTAAATTTGCCTTAAATATATAAATTAGTTCTACATGAGCTATAAAAATCTAAAATATAATTGATAAGTCTAACAGAAAAGAGGGGATAATTAGATACATTCCACTCAAAATATTAATTTTTACAAAAATGATCACACATAGCATTTTTTAAACTATTGAATTCATGTCTTATGATCAACTAATTAGAAATTAAATATATAGATTGGAATTTATTGTGAATTTAAATATTGGATTGATAGTTTGAAAGAAAAAAAAAAGATGCATGTGGGGCAGTTGTTTTGTAAATAATAATGTTTCGGGTGCATTGTATATTATTAATGTCTCAAAAGAATGGAATGAAAAATCAAAACAAGGAAAAGAGAGGGAAAATTTTTCAATCAACTCAAAGGCGTAAAAAATTTTATCAGAGAAATGAATCAACTAAAACAAAAACTAGTTGAAGATCACTAAGAAGTGTCAATGATCTCAATGTCATATACTCAATTTATCTAATAGAATAGACACCTTCCATAAGTACTCAAAAGGTTTAAAAAAATTTTCTGATCATAGCTCATGTAAGAGATTCCATGGGAAAAATAAGATAGAGAAGTGAAATTGAGTAATAACCAACAATAGGAAACAACACTAAGCATGTACCAAAAAACTATTGAGAGCCCAACTTTAAGAAAACATAGTCTTTTAACAGATTCTATTCTCTGCACATAAGAAGAACAATTTTGAAATTATATTTTAGTAGCAAATAATATATAGAGTTGTTAAAAAATATAAAACTCGAAGAGAAAAAATACGTAAAATTGATTAAAGTAATTTAAACCTAACAGAAAATCTAAAAGAAAAACGAGGTTCACTATTATCGTATCATCATAAGAGCCAACAAACTAAAGTTAAAAATGCAAAAGAGGACATCTATTAGAATTCCAAAGGGTTCAAAAAATTTTCATCATTGCGCTTACAAGAAATCTTTAGATAATGAATAATACTAGCAACATAAGAAAAATCATATATAACATTTGGCAAGCAAATTGAGGGCCCTAAAAGAAATAAATATTTTAAGTTGATTTATTTTATGAGGACACCAAAAGTGTATGGTATTCCTTAAAATTATTGTGGCAATAGTGACAAGTGCATTCCATAAAAGATATTATAGTTTATGAGAATATCTATAGTTGTCATGCCATTTTTTATTGCTGACAAAACATATATTTAGAAGCACATTAGGCATCAAGAAGGCGTGGGTGTGTTGGTGTGTGTGCATATGTCAATAACCAACTTTTTTGTGCAGGGTTAACAATACTATTTAAAGTAATATAATCAACTTTCCATAAAATCTAAACAATGTTAATTATATGCCAAAAGTTATTCATGTTAGGGGAGGTTGTCAATATTCTAGTAGTATTTAAGAATATGAGAGGAGAGTTGAACATTAGCACTAGAAGTGAGAATGTATATAATGTAAGTATTAATAGTTTTAATCATGGATTTCCCATGTAGCCATGGAGACTAAAGAAACGAGAAACAAAAGTAAATACTTGGCTTCATTTTGTTGGTTATAGTGGTCTTACATAAATTACTTAAATGTGATATTTTTGTTTTAAGGGTTGCCCATAAAGAAGCGCATTTGCTTTAAAATAATCCATTTAAACTATTATCTCCACAAATAAATCTCCAAATGTAGCCATATTTATTAGAAATTTTTGTATTTTGATAGTAAAGATACCCAAAATACTTTTGATTTTAAAAGAGCATATATTTTCTCAGTAGACCATGTGAAGCATTAATATTAACATGAAATATAAATCTAAGATGGATAATAGAGGTGGACGACCTTTTGATGAAATAAAGTACTACGATATTCTATTAATTTTGGTGTTAGTTCTAAAGATGTAATGTCGATATTTTGGTGGAATGCTAAAGGATTTATGTGGGAATGGTGGCTAAAATACTAAAACCAGTCTATATTAGGCTCTTTTGGGTTGATTTGAACTCACTTTTGCAAAGTGACTTGTGACTATGTAAATGGATATAAATGATTATTGGTGCTTAGCTTAGAATGTGTACTTATGATTTGTGGTATATGAGTAATTTTGGATGAGTTTACAATGTTGTTGAGGGTTAGGGAATAAGATTAGACTTTAATATGCTCTTGCTTGACCAAGGGTGGAATGGTTGTGAGGTTTTGTTTGCTAGTTTGTTGATATTATAAGAAGCTTAGGACGCAAATGAAGAATCATGAAGAATTTAGGAGAATTGTTATGGAGAATTAATGAATAATTTAAAAGAAAAGCAAAGAAAAATATATAATCTCACCAAGGAAAAGGCAACACTTGAAGCTACCAATCAACAAGAGAAAAAATTCTCACTCAAACATTTTATACAATAATTAATCAAAAGTGTTACATATTATTTATATTTATAGGGATTACAATGATAAAAAATTAATAAAATGAGAAGAAAATTTCAAAAGGTGTTAAGTGGTCATTAATGGAAGAATGTTCTAACCATCTTCCTAATTTATTATTTTTTATGATTCATCATAAAAGCCTCTGAAAATTCAAAATTTATAGAAATAAAAGTTGAAATATAATAATAATATACAAATTTAAATATTTCTTCTTCATAGGGATCTTGTGATAGGTCTTGAATGGGGCCTTAATTGAACACCTTCTTGGGCTTTTGCTTAGGATTTTGTAAATGGGCATTGACACTCTTTGTTTGAGAGTTTGAATGTTGTCGGTCGTTAAAAGTGTTTGATTCAATTCAAGAATGTGGTTTTGATTTAATTTAATATGCATATAAATTCGATTTTTTAGAAAAATAGTATTTTAATTTTGAAAATAATGTTTTAATTTTGAACATACGAGAGCGAGCCGATCTCATATATATAATAGTTTAAATAAACAAGCACAACACGCAAATGATGCATCTACCCTGAGGAATAAACACATCACTTACTAATGAGGCTCAAATAAATAAATTAAAGCATTTATGACATATGTCTGATCTGCAAATCATTTTTTTATATAAGCCGACAAGCTCCCCTATCTAATATGAAAGATTAAATAGGGTTTATATTACCTGGGTTCTTAAAGCTCTCTATAGAGGTAGACCCCTATAGTTAATTACATCTTAAATGATCGAGGTCACTTAAGAAAACTCTCGATTTAGATCAAAAAAATATTATCTTAAGGAATTTCAAAAGGACTAGATTTTTCAAAGATAGGACCAAGAAGTGTCAAATGAGAAATGCTCAAATTTAGAAGATTGTTATGGAATCAAAAGGGAAAAAAATTAGGGGGTTTCACAGATCCTGAAGAGAACCTCAATGACCTCCCAAGCTATCCTATGGTTTTGGTTCAATTTTGAAGAGATATTATCAAGTATTTCATCCTGCCAATTATTATTATTTAGGACTTATATTTATATGACACAATTATACAAGTAGTCTGGAAGATAAGAGGATTTATGTCATAACGAACAACAACCTTAGAATCCTAAAACGAGTTAGGGCTTAATTTGCATAACATAATTGTGCAAAGGCCTAAAGATGAGTTGATGATTTATGTTACACTAGACAAACAACCTCGAAATCCTTTGGATTGTGTTGTTTAATTCTACAAAGAGTTTTGTCATTGTAGATCCACTTGTTATTGTAGAATGTTGCCTTTGTAGCTAGCTTCAAGCTTCTCGGCGAAGTAGCAGTCCTAAAGTCTAAGGTTCAAAAGGTTTAAATGACAAGTTTCAGTTCAATCATTATGGGGGTTGGGGGGTTAAAATTGATTGGAGCGACATCATTTAGGATCTCACGGTCTCCTCGTTTTGGTACCACTATTTTCTTTTGAATTTACTTAGTTCAAACGAGTTGTTAAGCTCATTTAAACTGGGGAGATCTCATTAAAACTATGGGTTACCTCATCCGAGGGACTCCCGTAAATTCAAAAAGACTTGTTATGAACGTGTTGTTTGTTTTTTTTTTGAAAGTGTTATTATTAACTTGCAACAAAGCCAAAAACTTGATCCGAAGCAAAAACTAGGTAAATTCTTAATTTCAAAGCAAGTAAGAATACAATTATAATATTTAATATGAGATACTACTCAAGTACACGTATCATTATCTAGTAATACAAGACTTTTTGTTTAAGCCTCAAATATCGAACCCACAAGAAAAATATAATATGCACTTTATAAAACATGAGAAATCATATAATAAAAATTCTACTTAGCAAAATTTTCTTATTTAAACTCTAGATACTAAAATAGGAATGAAATTTCAAGTCTTTTTATAATTTTTCGTAGTTAAAAATAAAGTAAGCAACTGATTAGCTTAACTAGATATTTACAAGATGAATGCAATATAAATAAAATATGTTTTTCTTTATCATGAATCGTAACAAGTATATGAATTTTGTTGTGGAAGTACTCTAATTGTGTTGTGTCAAATATGAGTAATAATATTCTTTACCCTTACTAGAGATGCTATAAAGAACATTTGCTAATCTATAGTTTGAATAGTCATGAAGACATGTTAGGTAAGAAAGATACTAGCTCTCACTCTAGAGTTCCTTCTTCTCCCTGCACCGAGGGCTAACATCTCGTATCAAAACTTAAAATTATAAATCAAATTGGGGGTTTTAGTTTGTCACTCTAAAGTCCTCTAATTCTATATTTTTCAAAGTTTATTTTCCTATTTATTTACACTCAACCTCATGAACTACATTTTCATCCATGAAATCAAATGTGAGTTTTATCATTTGTTGACTGAGACAATACCATATTGGATCTTACATGTTCTCACAACAGATATTAACATCTTAATTGACCAAATCAAGAAATAAATGAAGTACAGGGTACAGGGTTTAAACCATCACAACTTCTTCCAACATTGTAGTCTAATACTTCATACAACTTCCCTCCAATACTTAATCACTTATCATTTTAAGGAAAAAGATAAAGAAAACTACTTATAATTCATGAAGAAAACACAACCACACTTGAGTTTGAAAGTAGAAATCATGCACACAAACAAGAATTCTAAATCAAAACTAAATGTAGTTACAAAGATAATAACTTATCTTAAATCTTCTCCACAAAATGTCTTGAAGTTTCTTCGAATCTTTTCCTTCACTCACAATAATAAATACACTCAAAATAAAAAGAAAAAGTGGGCGGCGTCGGTGGTGGCGTATGAGGTGGTTGACACTGGTCAGCCTAGATGGATGATGATGATTGGCCTCTTCCATGGATGATCCAAGTCTTCTTTTATAAAAATCTAAAAGGTTCCTTGGTGTCTCTTCAAAATGTGTCTCAATTCAATGAATCTTCTAGAAGTTTCCTCCTTTCAAAAGCGAATTGAATGAATTTTCGTGTCCATTAACTATTTCCCACGTTTTTATTGAGGGTTGTTTCAAACACATCTTCAAAATTTCATCCAAATTTAAGGAATCATCAAAAAACTACTTCTGGCACTTAGGCGTGACTCTCTCTGTTTAACTGACATGTAAGCGCCAGTCATGAGCGCTTAGACCCCTCGGTTCATTTTGACATCTTCTTCATTTTTATTACAAATTTGATCTTTTTTCACTCTTTTTATCATTTTTCATCCAATTGATTGTACCTGAAAGAAAAACACACAAATTCCTTTCTTTAAAGCACAATATCTCAAAAAATAGGAATAAAAATGTGTACATAAAGACTATATATTTTAAGCGTATCATTATAGTGGTGTTCTTCTTCTTGAGGAAGTTGAAAAACTTCATTTTGCTCTCTCGATGGAAGTTCTCATAATTGCCTCAATCCTCGAATGTCAAATGCCAGCCGTTGGTTCCAAAGCTTCTATCTAGTCCATATATCCCTCTTCTCCAAGAAATCTTTGATTGTTTGCTTCATGAGGAATGGGCTGTTCCCCTCCTAATTTCCATTTTTGGGTTAAGAAACATGTAAACATGGGGTTTTTGGTGGTTAAATGGCGCTGTCGGCGGAAATCCAGGGACCACTTAAGTGAAATAGTGTGAACCAGATGTTCTGTCATGATCACACTCGCACCCCAATGTAATTACATCAGACGCTCTATTAGGTTGGCATGGTCACGCCCGTTTGTGGCACGATCACGCCGCTGGTGACGATATGGGGGCGTGGTCACACATCTCTTAGGCATGGTCACACTGCGTTTGACCATTTTTTCCTTGGTTTTTTTTCCATCCTAAAAATATGTATATTCATCACTTGTAACATGCACAACATTAACAAAAATCTTCCACAGGTGTAAATCCATGATAAATAAGTAAAAAAATCATGTAAAATACAATATAGAAAATAGGTAAAATCACATAAATTAACTCATGTCAGAACATAGCAGATTATTCTTCAATACACAAATAGCTTGTATCAACAAGCAATCTTCTTGTTTGTAGCAAGTTGTATAATTTAAAAATAATCTTTTTTCATTTGCATTATGTTTACCCAATTAGAGTCATAACTAAGTTATTGTCCTTATATATATATATATATATATATANACAGTTTATGAAGAGCGGGAAAGGTAAAATTTCTGTAATTTTCCTAACCCTATGTCATATCTTGTTGAGTCCTTAAAAGTTTAATTAAGTATGATTTCATTGAGCGAAGCATATTAAGTTTTAATAGACCTCTATGGTATCCAACAAGTTAAGAGGGGAAAGCAGGTCCATGCCTCTCTCTCACCAACTAGTGAAAAGCCTCGAGTCCATTTAAACTCATTATGTTGCTTTATGGTTCATCCTGTAAATACCCTTATTACTCAGTGAACATTGATGTCTCAATTATCCCTAAGAAAAGGGGTAATTATCATTTGTCATTCAATTTAAGAATTATGTGGGTGAAGACCCTTAAAGGGGCAAGTTAGTGTAATTTGAACACTTAGCCA
>JXCR01140494.1:48339-65212 GCA_002079205.1 Phalaenopsis hybrid cultivar
CAGATAAGTGTAGTGAGTGCCTTAGCTCCAGACCAACACCCAAGGTCAACCCTAAGGTCCAGCAATCCTAAGGGTGACTGATCTTGAGTTTCCCCCACAGTGAGTCCACCTACTAAGTATTTAGAGGTTGAGAGCAACATGTGGAACTTCAAGTTGAGTAGAGAAAAATTTGGAATTNCTCCACCTACTAAGCATTTAGAGGTTGAGAGCAACATGTGGAACTTCAAGTTGAGTCGAGAAAAATTTGGAATTTCTAGTGGTGAGGGTTTCATGTCTAGTTTTCTAGGAATAGTCAACAGGAAAAGTCCTATGGCTAGAACCTAGGCTATTAAAGAGGAAAAACTAAACCTCAACCAAAAATGAGGGCATCACTCATTTTGTCAGCTAGGCTATTAAAGAGGAGAAACTAAACCTCAACCAAAATTGAGGTCAACAATACTAATATTATTTAACCTACTAAAGAGGAAAAACTAAACCTCAACAAAAATTAAGGTCAACAAGAAGAAGTATTTAAATTTGCATTTTATTATTATATTTCAACTTTTATTTCTATAAATTTTGAATTTTCAAACTTAGAGGCTTTTATGAAGAATCATAAAAAAATAATAAATTAGGAAGATGGTTAGAACCTTCCTCCATTAATGACCACCTACCACCTTTTAAAATTTTCTTCTCATTTTATTAATTTTTTATCATTGTAATCCCTATAAATATGAATAATATGTAACATTTTTGATTAATTATTGAATAAAATGTTTGAGTGAGAATTGTTTCTCTTGTTGTTTGGTAGCTGCAAGTGTTGCCTTTTCCTTGGTGAGATTATATATTTTTCTTTGCTTTTCTTTTAAGTTATTCATTAATTCTCCATAACAAGCCTCCTAAATTCTTCACGACTCTTCATTTGCGTCCTAAGCTTCTAATAATATCAACAAACTAGCAAACAAAACCTCACAACCCTTCCAACCCCTTGGTCAAGCAAGAGCATATTAAAGTCTAATCTTATTCCCTATCCCTCAACACCATTGTAAACTCATCCAAAATCACTCATATACTCCAGATCATAAGTCACATTCTAAGCTAAGCACCANGCCTCCTAAATTCTTCACGACTCTTCATTTGCATCCTAAGCTTCTAATAATATCAACAAACTAGCAAACAAAACCTCACAACCGTTCCAACCCCTTGGTCAAGCAAGAGCATATTAAAGTCTAATCTTATTCCCTATCCCTTAACACCATTGTAAACTCATCCAAAATCACTCATATACTCCAGATCATAAGTCACATTCTAAGCTAAGCACCANTAGTCTATTTTGTTGAGTAAGTACTTTTACAGGATTGCCCTTCGTTTACGATTTCGGGCGATAACGGCTCAATGGGTTCACCGCATCAAAATTTTATTTAAGAAATTATTTTTTAAAAAATTTATAATGAAAAAAAAACCTTTTATAATCAGATTATTAAGTAAGATGATCGCAAGGAATTTAGTATATACCTTTTTAATAAAATACATTTATAATTTTGATGCACCTTCATAACAATTTATTTTCTCATCATAATTTTACCATTATATTTAGTGTAAAGTGAAGTAAATACATGAATTTTTATCATGTTGTTTGGTATTTAATAAATTCAAAATAAAATAAAAATTCAGGTGAATTATAAAATCTAATAATAGACAAAAAGCTTTGTGAAAGAACTCATCCGATATCGAGCGAAAAACTAATTTACAGTAGGCTCTTCTTCCTCGTTCATTTTAAGTGAAACTACATTCAAACAGTACGTAAACCAATTATGAGTTTTCAACTCTCTAGTTCACGTAAATCCTTGCTTACCATTTCTTCCTTCGTGGTGACCAAAACCCTCCCTATACAGCTAGTTGTGAAAGCATCGAAGGTAACTTTCTTCTTTCCCGTCTTTCTCCTCCTTTGAACTCTCATCTTTTTTCTTCTCTAGTTCCACTCCTACTCGAAACCATTAAGGAAGGTAACTCTCTTATAACTTATCTTTCTCCTCCTCTATACTCCTATCCTTCTCCTTCTCTGGCCCCACTCCTACCCAAAACCATGGTGGAGTACGTGGACCTCCTCTAAATCCTACAAATTCATTTTCCAAAGGGATTACTAAATCTTGGATTTGGAAAGATGAGATTTTAGAGCTTGTAGGATTTAAGGTTGTCTTTTTCCTCGATTTTTTTTTTTTTTTTTGGATTTTAGTGTTCTCTTATTTGGAATGGTCGTGTTGATAGACGAGAGTTTAAAATGAGGCTTGGAGATATGGGTCGATTGTGTGTTGGTGTTAGAAATGGGAGGAGCAAAGGAAGTATTGGCTGCTTTTATTATATTTGTTACATAGTTTGTTGAAGAAGATACTCGTTCTTTGGCATTACCATGAGTTGGTCATCTTTGTCTTACATTTCTTACTTTGTTTATGCTAGCTAGTTTGATTTTACATGTATGATGTTTCAAGTATGTAATTGGCTAAGAATTTATGTATTTTTATGATTAAGCACATGCGTTACTATGCTGATCCCTCTTAAAATGCTATAAACTTCTCTTAGTAAAAAAATTTTCATTTTGTCACTTATCTCATGCCATGGATAAAAATAGTTTGTGCAAAGAAAAAAAATGACAAATTTCTGAAAGAGACTACCAATTATAAATGAATGTATCTAAGTTAATTTTGAGAGATTAAATAATCTCTTAGTGTTATGTAAGTAAATATAATTTTTATGTGTTAAATATGCAATTATGAGAGTCCTAAGTTTTATGTATGTAAATTTCTCTAGAAATAGTCAAGATTTGTTTCATGTTAGTTTTTCTCAAATCACAACAACCATAAAAAAGGAATTTGAGTGTTATGACATAAAAATCACTATGCACATTCATATATTTAGAATGGTTTTCAATTTATTTGGTTGGTATTAGTAATGTCAATAATTGAAGTTAGGGAAACCTTGTTATATAATCTTTGAGACTTCTATCAACTTATATTGACATTTGAAGTGAGTAAGTTATGTAAAGGTTACCTTATCATTTTGTTATGAGTGAAACTCAACTCCCATTAATATTAGAGATAGATCTAAAATCTTGAAATTTTAAGTATATAAAAAAAAATTCTTCTATTTTTATATTTTTTATGAAATTCCTAATTTCTGTATCAGAATGGAATGGAGATTTTTGTAACGAAGAGATCTAAATGTATCTTTCCTAATAAGTTAAATATAATGGTTCTTGAAGTAATATTTCATTTTAATATTTGTTTACTTTTATTTTATACTTTGCAAAATAAGGTTTTCTCGTTCACAAAATTTTATATTTTGCACATTTTGTGTTTCCTTTCTCTTCTTGTTATCATGATTGTTTTGATATTGAATGAAAGTTACCATTTGTGTTTATAAATAATAATGATTGTAATTAATGTAGGCCTTTTTAGTTGCTAGGTTGATAAATGGCCTAATTTTTGTTTATACATAGATGAAATGTTAAAACATTTGATAAGTGTTGGGTGCAAATTTCAAAAACTTCTTATTTTACCTTAGCATAGAGTAACTCAACATGTCAACTAGTTTTTTTGTATATATGCATGTAACATAGAGATTGATGACCAACTAGAAGATCATTTATAATAGTTGGCAAACTAATAAGTAATATTATTCAACTATTCATGTAGTTTTTACTACCACAATGAGTAGTATACANGAATGTGCATAGTGATTTTTTTTTCATAATACTCAAATTCCTTTTTATGGTTGTTGTGATTTGAAAAAAAACTAACATGAAACAACTCTTGACTATTTCTAGAGAAATTTACATACATAGAACTTAAGACTCTCATNGGTGATTTTTATGTCATAATACTCAAATTCCTTTTTATGGTTGTTGTGATTTGAAAAAAACTAACATGAAACAACTCTTGACTATTTCTAGAGAAATTTACATACATAGAACTTAAGACTCTCATAATTGCATATCTAACACATAAAAATATTATTTACTTACATAACACTAAGAGATTATTTAATCTCTCAAAATTAACTTAGATACATTCATTTATAATTGGTAGTCTTTTTCAGAAATTTGTCATTTTTTTCGTTGCAAAAACTATTTTTATCCATGGCATGAGATAAGTGACAAAATGAAAATTTTTTTACTAAGAGAAGTTTATAGCATTTTAAAGAGGAATCCACATAGTGACTCATGTGCTTAATCATAAAAATACATAGATTCGTAGCCAATTACATTCTTGATACATCATACATGTAAAATCAAACTAGCTAGCATAAACGAAGTAAGAAATGTAAGACAAAGACGACCAATTCATGATAATGCCAAAGAACGAGTATCTTCTTCAACAAACTATATAACAAATATAATAAAAACAGCCAAGACTTCCTTAGCTCCTCCCATTTCTAACAACAACACACAATCGATCCATATCTCAAGCCTCATTTTAAACTCTCCTCTATCAACACGACCCTTCCAAATAAGAGAAAACTAAACTNACAAAATTAACTTAGATACATTCATTTATAATTGGTAGTCTTTTTCAGAAATTTGTCATTTTTTTCGTTGCAAAAACTATTTTTATCCATGGCATGAGATAAGTGACAAAATGAAAATTTTTTTACTAAGAGAAGTTTATAGCATTTTAAAGAGGGATCCACATAGTGACTCATGTGCTTAATCATAAAAATACATAAATTTGTAGCCAATTACATTCTTGATACATCATACATGTAAAATCAAACTAGCTAGCATAAACGAAGCAAGAAATGTAAGACAAAGACGACCAACTCATGATAACGCCAAAGAACGAGTATCTTCTTCAACAAACTATATAACAAATATAATAAAAGCAGCCAAGACTTCCTTAGCTCCTCCCATTTCTAACAACAACACACAATCAATCCATATCTCAAGCCTCATTTTAAACTCTCCTCTATCAACACGACCCTTCCAAATAAGAGAAAACTAAACTAAAAAAAAAAAAGATCGAGAAAAAAGACAACCTTAAATCCTACGAGCTCTAAAATCTCAATTTTCCAAATCCAAGATTTAGTAATCCCTGTGGAAAATGGATTTGTAGGATTTAGAGGAGGAGGTCCACGTACTCCACCATGGTTTTGGGTAGGAGTGGGGCCAAAGGAGAAGGATAGGAGTATAGAGAAGGAGAAAGATAAGAAATAAGAGGGTTAACTTCCTTAATGGTTTCGAGTGCGAGTGGAATCAGAGAAGAAAAAAGATGAGCGTTCAAAGGAGGAGAAACACGGGAAAGAAGAAAGTTACATTCGATGCCTTCACAACTAGCTGTATCGGAAGGGTTTTGGTCACCATGAAGGAAGAAATGGTAAGCAAGGATTTACGTGAAATAGAGAGTTTAAAACTTATAATTGGTTCACGTACTCTGTGAATGTAGTTTCACTTGAAATGATCGAGGAAGAAGAGCCTACTGTAAATCAGTTTTCCGCTTGATTTTGGACGAGTTCTTTCACAAAGCTTTTAATCTATTATTAGATTTTATGATTCACCTGAATTTTTATTTTATTTTGAATTTATTAAATACCAAACAACATGATAAAAATTCATGTATTTACNGAGGAGAAAGATAAGACATAAGAGGGTTACCTTCCTTAATGGTTTCGAGTACGAGTGGAATCAGAGAAGAAAAAAGATGAGCGTTCAAAGGAGGAGAAAGACGGGAAAGAAGAAAGTTACCTTCGATGTCTTCACAACTAGCTGTATCGGGAGGGTTTTGGTCACCACGAAGGAAGAAATGGTAAGCAAGGATTTACATGAAATAGAGAGTTTAAAACTTATAATTGGTTCACGTACTCAGTGAATGTAGTTTCACTTGAAATGAACGAGGAAGAAGAGCCTACTGTAAATTAGTTTTCCGCTTGATTTTGGACGAGTTCTTTCACAAAGCTTTTTGTCTATTTATGATTCACCTGAATTTTTATTTTATTTTAAATTTATTGAATACCAAACAACATGATAAAAATTCATGTATTTACTTCACTTTACACTAAATATAATGGTAAAATTATGATGAGAAAATAAATTGTTATAAAGGTGCCTCAAAATTATAAATGTATTTTATTAAAAAGGTATATAATCTGATTATAAAAGGTAATTTTTTTATTATAATTTTTTTTAAAATAATTTAAAAATAATTTCTTAAATAAAATTTTGATGCGGTGAACCCATTGAGCCTTTATTGCACGAAATCGTAAACGAAGGGCAATCCTGTAAAAGTACTTACTCAACAAAATAGAGGCTAGAGACGTTCCGGTCTCGGATTCCTCTTTGCACTGCTAAATCGCACCGTCCAGCTCGACTGCAACCAACGGCAACAGATGATAATCCGTGTGCTCCCCTATGATTGGTCACTGCTGAACTGAACTCTATAAATAATAATATGATGGCGGGGCTCGGAACAGTAAGCATTCCCGATTTCTTTTAGGAGGATCTGTTGGGAAGCCTAGTAATTGGTTGGCAATGGCCGGAAGAGGGAAAGCCATCGGATCAGGAGCTTCAAAGAAAGCTACATCGAGGAGCAGCAAGGCAGGGCTTCAGTTTCCCGTTGGTCGTATTGCTCGTTTTCTCAAGGCTGGCAAGTACGCAGAGCGCGTCGGCGCTGGTGCTCCAGTCTACCTCGCCGCTGTCCTCGAATACCTTGCAGCCGAGGTTTGAATTTTCTCTGCCACTTTTGTCTGTTACGTTTTGCTAGGTCTTTGGGTTGATGTTGGTTTCCGCCTTTTGAACGGAGTTGCTGGCTTAAATCGCACGCTTAGACGTATGGTACCTTGGCATCGGTGTTATTGATCTTTCGGTACCGATTTTATGGTGCATCAAGTATATTTTTGCTNAAACAGTAAGCATTCCCGATTTCTTTTAGGAGGATCTGTTGGGAAGCCTAGCAATTGGTTGGCAATGGCCGGAAGAGGGAAAGCCATCGGATCAGGAGCTTCAAAGAAAGCTACATCGAGGAGCNTATTCCCGATTTCTATTAGGAGGATCTGTTGGGAAGCCTAGTAATTTGGTTGGCAATGGCCGGAAGAGGGAAAGCCATCGGATCAGGAGCTTCAAAGAAAGCTACATCGAGGAGCAGCAAGGCAGGGCTTCAGTTTCCCGTTGGTCGTATTGCTCGTTTTCTCAAGGCTGGCAAGTACGCAGAGCGCGTCGGCGCTGGTGCTCCAGTATACCTCGCCGCTGTCCTCGAATACCTTGCAGCCGAGGTTTGAATTTTCTCTGGCACTTTTGTCTGTTACGTTTTGCTAGGTGTTTGGGTTGATGTTGGTTTCCGCCTTTTGAACGAAGTTGCTGGCTTAAATCGCACGGTTAGAAGTATGGTACCTTGGCATCGGTGTTATTGATCTTTCGGTACCGATTTTATGGTGCATCAAGTATATTTTTGCTGCTTTAAAGTCTTATGAATTGTGTTACGAAGTCATATTTCTGTACGTTTTTTTATTATGTAGTTTAGATTTTTGACCTAAGTTATCTTCGATTTTGAAATTCATATGGTTGATGCTTTACTGGTTCTTCGTGTCTAGGTTTGTTTGATTGTCTCTGTTTTCTTAAAATCCCTCAATTTACCTGTTGTCGTGTTCAGAGTAATAGCTTAATCCTTCAATTATCTTGCATATTGCAAGATTTTTATGAATCATGTTTGTGGGCATCGGTGCAGGTCCTGGAATTGGCGGGCAACGCAGCAAGGGATAACAAAAAAACAAGAATTGTTCCAAGACACATCCAACTGGCGGTGAGGAACGATGAGGAGTTGTCCAAGTTGCTTGGGACAGTAACTATTGCTAATGGTGGAGTAATGCCCAACATCCATAACCTTCTTCTCCCAAAGAAGGTTGGTGGTTCATCCAAGCCTGGTACGGCAGAAGAGGAATGACAGTTATAATACGATCGTTATTTCTTCTTTTAAGATGCTGGAGTTGGTTCTGTAAATCAGTGATGTGGTTTATATATCTGATTAGGTCAAATTGCTTTCTTTGTAGTCCCTCTTTTGTAGTTGATCTGCTACTGTTAGTTTTAACGATGCCAGCCTTTTTTTTTTGTTTCATTTTTAGTTTTCTCTCTCGGAGGATTGTTGTGGTAGCATTAAAATAATTATTTCCATAAATTTTTTGAAAAAGTAATCTTGCGGAGGCTTATTTTTTGCTTCAAAAACCAGATTTTTGTTAGTGTTGAGAAATTAGAGCAAATAAATGTAGGAATCAAGGAACACAGCAAAGAGCACGCGGATTTAATGAGGTTTGAAAATTTACTTTAGGAAAGAGTGGTGGTTCTTATTTTATGAAAAAGTAGAATATCCTTTTAGGGTTATAAATACAATGTATTTAGTATATAATATAAAATTATGAAGTTATTTTTGTATTGTATCATGGGGGTTGTTCATGCATCCCCAACTCATCTAACGAAGCATCTTCGATTGGATAGAGTTTTTTGTTTTATTATGCTAGCAAACATCACCTGTTGGCTGGCTCATTCTGTTCTGTTATGACATCCATCTCTTATTTGGTATATGAGCCATATCTAACATTTAGTATATTAAAAATGGCTCGTTTGTAAATAGTTTGTATTTGGCTCACTAAAAAGCTCATTCGGTTTGGTTGTCAAGTTAATGAGCGGAACATTAACAAAGACTTGTTCATTATATATATTGATGAGCAACATTTAAAAAAAAGAAACGCTATTAGTGAAATATATTCTGAGAGAAATAAATTTAAATGATGTTTTAATTTTAACAATAATTTTTAAATTTTGCCCCTACCCAATATCTTATAACTACTTGATAAGAGTTGTCAAAACTATTTTTTGTTTGTGAATAATTTATGTTCGGTTTGTTAAACAAACGAGTGACATACGAACATATTTTTTTAGCTCGAAATATAAGTCAATTGTGCCTGGGTTCGCTTGTGTTTCGCTTTTTTACAACCCTAATTTTATATTTCTTATATTGTTTTGAATTGGTAGCATATTCCAATTGAACTATGAATTTGATCATTAAGAGTAGCTAAGAAAATATTGTGATATTGTAGAATCATTGTTCATTAAATGTTTTATCATTAGGTATCATTTTGTAGTAGGTTATGTTGATGTTCTTGGTTGGATCCAAATGTGTATGATTTGTCTTCTAGGTTACTTTCCTCCTTAATGATGATGTTATTAAATTGTAGCAAAAAAAATAGTCTTATGCAAAATAAATGCCTTGTTGCATAATAATTCAAAATTTTGTTTAGTTGAATACATTTCAGAGTTTGGGATGTCTTTTATAGCACATTATTATATGATGCAACATTATGGTTACTTTTGTGCAAAATATTCCATGTACTTTTATATATATATATATTTGCCGTTTAGGTGCATAGTACTTGAAACATTATTATTTACAAATTTAGCACTATCCTTCATCTATTTTCTAATTTTCATCCAAATATCAAAACTTATGATAATCCCAACCCATATTTTTCATTTATTATAAAAGTCTCAATGGTTTGATCTTGGCATGTCTTGGTGCTATGGATGTAATTATTATTTGTTGGAGTTGTTTACATACATAGCACTTAAAAAATTACTATTTGCAAACCTAGCACTAGCATTCATTGATTTTTCAAATTCTCACTCAACTATTAAAATTCTAGATATTTAGAAACCAAAGCATGTATTTCTTGATGCATGTTCTTGGTGACCAAAATTATATTTCTTCATTATGCAAGTTATCTTTGGAGACTGCTATTGATGTAATACTTGCAAGTTTTTGTTTTTATTTTCATTCATTATGCCAGTTATGCATCATATAATTATAATGATCATAAGAAAATCTGTTGTGATAAATGTGATTATTTCAGTATTTTATTATAGATTATGTATGAGGACTCCTAAAAGGGAGGCAATACTATAATAAAAATGTGTTGAAATAAGGTGGTACAAGAAAAATGTTCAATTTTTGTGGTCTTTGTTCATAATTGATAAGGGATGTTGCTTATTGATATTGCATTACAATAGTATGTCCTTGTGATTTTACTTAGAAATATTTAAAATGCTGGCTCCTTTGTAACAATGAGTCTAAGGCTGCGTTAGAGACAGTTTATTTAGAGCGGTGGTGTTTTGAAAATGCTATCGCCTGTTTGGAAATTCCAGTCTAATTGCGTTTGGGGAAATTCAGTTTTTAACTTTCTATTATACGCGGAACACGATGTCCTCCCCGCGATCCGCGTTTAATGTTGTCGAAAGACAACACTTGCCCCTCCTCTCGTCTCCTCTGCCCTAGTCTCGCGTCCCTCCTCTGCCCTAAGGCTCGATCTCGTGCCTAGCGCTCCTCGGCAATCCTCCGTCTCCACCGTCTAGTGTTAGCTTTGCGCTCCTCTTTCGTTCACTAAACTCCTCTGTCTTCGGTTCAAAGAAATCCTCTCTCTTCTTTTCTCGTTCTCACTGGTAACTTCATTTTTTATCTTCTTCATCTTTTGTTTAGGGCTCCGATTTGTCTATTCCTGTGAAGATACCGCTGGAAATTTTTCCTTTCGCAGCTTGTTCATCCAAACGCTTTTGTTAAAGATTTTTGGGATGATTTTTCTTTTTTGTGGAAGTTTATGTGCTGGAAGTTTACATGGTTTTCCTTATTGTGGAACTTAATTCCGCTTTTTCGTTTATGACGGAATTGATACATCATACATCTATGTTAAGCTCTTTTTTGATCTTAAAAATGATGATGGTGATGACATAGATGACGAGATTGGGGTGTTGTAAATTCTTATATATATATATATATATATATATATATATATATATATGGATAAGGGTTAAATGGATGGAAGTTTACNAATGCATAAAATGGTGTATTTCACTTTTTGTAAGTTAAAATGATGGTATTTCTTTGGTGATACATAAGATCATGGCGATATACATGTTAGATATGTAAATGCCTAAGGATCATGTGTTATATGTATGCAAATGTCCCCATTGGTAGCTTGCCTGAGAAACTCTAGGCCATTCACACATGCTGCTATTTATGTTTATAGAAATACTATGCTGATTTACTTATAAAGTAATAAAGTTATGGTAACTCATTTTTCGAGCATGCCTATGTTGAGCAAATTAGAGCGAAGAAAAACAGGGACGACACAACTCTTGAAGAACACAAAGATTTAACGAGGTTCGGCAAAGATGCCTACATCCTCGGGAGCAGAGCGTCGACCTCCTTTTCAATATTCAGAAAAGAATACAAAATACAAAATTCAACTCTCTCAAAGACCTAGCATTACAAACAGTTTTATTTATAATCATAGAGTAAACCCTACAGTACAATATGTAATTCCCAAATTACCCATGTACCGTATAGCGGGACGTTGACCCAACACCCCCAACCCACATAACGAACTTCCCGATTTGGACAGATTATTCCGCTCCGCTCCGCTCCGCTCTGCTCCAGCATATGTCTCTATATGGTATATGAGCCATACCATAACAAATCTCCATCTTGGCGAATATACAGCCCCTTAGGAGAAAAGCTACCTGGGAGTTACACTTGCACCAATGTGGGTTGGGCCACCATGTTTCTGTTGCGCCCTCGCTGATCTCAACCCACTAAATTCCAAGAGACATATCTCTTCAATTCCAAGAGATATCTCTTCATTCCAAGAGACTCCAAATTCTGGTATTATGAGTCATACCTAACAATTCTCCACCTTGACGAATATCCAGCCCCTTAGGAGAAAAAACATCATGAAGTTTCTTACACCGTAGTGGGTTGGGCAACCATGCCAACTAACAACTGCTAACATTCAACAAGTTCAAACAATTCAAGAACTTGTTGAAAATACCTGACTTGGTCAACATACTTGCTGCATTTCCATCATATGATCCGACAGAGTTAACTCCACCTACAACTGCACTCCCCAACAGTTTATAGATAATACCATCAGGTTTCNGCAAGGATGGAGTACCAAAAATAACTTTGAGAAATGAGAAAGATCTACAAGAGGACGTGGTCAAGGGCACTCAAATTCGAGGTATGATAAATCTCAATTAAGTGTTATAATTATAACAAGTTCGGACATTATGCGAAAGAATGTAGAGCACCTAAGTACAAAGTGAATGAAAAAGTCAACTATATTGAAGAAAAAAGAGAAGAAGATGACACTCTACTTCTAGCATACAAGGACAATGAAAGAGGTGAAGATAGTACATGGTACATGGACACCGGTGCAAGCAACTATATGTGTGGGAGACGAAGCATGTTCGTAGAGTTTGACGAATCAGTAAGTGACAATGTGTCTTTTGGAGATGAGTCCAAGATAGAGGTGAAAGACAAATGTAACATTCTTATCCGTCAGAAAAATGAGAAGTATCAATTTATTTCAAATGTTTACTTTGTGCCGAATATGAAAAGCAACATCTTGAGTTTAGGGCAATTCTTGGAGAAAGGATATGATATTCACTTGAAAGAAAATACTCTCTTCTTAAAAGACAATATTGGTAACTTGATTGCTAAGGTGCCAATGTCTAAAAATAGAATGTTCTCACTCAACATTCAAAACGATATTACCAAATATCTGAAAACCTGTTGTAAAGATGCTTCTTGGCTCTGACATCTTCGATTTGGGCATCTCAACTTTGGAGGACTCAATTTGCTTTTAAAGAAAGAGATGGTGAGAGGATTACCTTGCATCAACTACCCTTATCAATTATGTGAAGGATGTTTACTCGGAAAGCACTTTAGAAAAAGCTTTCCAAGGGAGTCAAGTTCAAGAGNAGAAAATTTATTGATTTACAACAATATCTATATGGTAGCCCAATGGCTTCCACATCAGAAACTAAATCTCCTCAATCACAGGAATTACAAATCCAAGAAGTCACAGAATTTGTGCAAAAAATAACGAAAGAAAAAATCCTCGAAATCAATTTAGAGGATTATGAAATTAATGATCCTTGGAAAATCCAAGAAAGATATTTAGGCACAATTGCCTATGCTCAAGATAGTCTTGATCGAGAATCGTATGAGGCAATCCTCATTTCATTACAATGTGTTGAAATTCAACATAATTATGTAGTTGATGTTAGATTACTCTATTAAACTTAGTCGGGTGTTGCTTTGCAACTTAATATCCTAGACTGACATACAAAATATATTGAGTTTGACCTTCTGGTCTGATAATATTATTGTTCTAAGCTAAAGCTTAATCCAGTGGCCATCGTCGCATGTAGGCGTTTTTATGTCCGGGATGGACGCTTTGTTGCCTGGTTCTTGTTGACTCGGCCCATTTTGGATTAAAACCTTAGTGGAATGATAATAATATCATCTAGCTGATGTTAGATTACTCTATTAAACTTATTTAAAGAAAAAGAATTCTAGACTTTTTTTTTAGTTGCTTTTCATGAGCACTTCTTTTTAGATATAATAGTACTACAATATCTAAAAATCTAAAGAGATCTCAATCAAGAAATAATAATATTAAAAATGCAGAATTACAGGAATATCCTGTAAATGAAGAAGATTTAAATAAATGGACTATTCCTAAAGTAGAAAAAACTCTAATATACAAAATTGGAACTTTTGATTTTAAAGGAAAATCATCAATCAAAACGGTTGAACAATCGTAAACAATAGATGAACAAGAAAAAACAATTTCTCTTTTAAATAAGGAAGATCTAAGTAATTACTTAGAAAATTATAAATATATTCACATAGGCTTAATACAAGTAGCATTTAAACCTCTTACGCTTAGAGGATTAAANAAGAAATTATGGGTAATAATGACAATGGTATCAGTTGGTGGAATAGTGATTTTAATAATTATGGCGGGTGTAATAGTATTTGAAAATAATTTTCTACTTTATGTCACATCCAACGGATGTGTTATCTTTTGTTAAACTCTATTGTATTAAGTCTGGAGTTCGCCCTTTATTATAAATAAGGGCTTTGTTTTCCTTGCTGGGTGCAAGTTTTCTTCGAGTCTTTCATTGTAATAAAGAAGCGTCTGTTTGGTGTGCTCTTCCNCGAAGAAAAATGGGAGCGAATGGTGACCCACCTCGGCTCAAATTAATTGCAATGGACCTCAATTGATTGCTGTGGACCTCCACTGAGGTCATGTCAGAAGAAATTTTGGGTAATAATGACAGTGGTTGAAATAGTATCGGTTGGTGGAATAGTATTTGAAAATAATTTCCTACTGGATGTGTTATCTTTTATTAAACTCTATTGTATTAAGTTTGGAGTCCGCCCTTTATTATAAATAGGGGCTTTGTTTTCATTGCTGGTGTGCAAGTTTCCTTTGAGTCTTTTCATTGTAATAAAGAAGCGTCTGTTTGGTGTGCTCTTCCAGTATTGTGCTCTGTAAGTTTGTACTGTTTTTAATATATATATTTTTTTATTATATCATGGAGAAATAATAGAATCGGTTTATCCTCCAACTGTTCCTACAATATTGGATTTAGATAATAGAAATCCAAANAAAAATTAATTCTGGAGAAATAATAGAATCGATTTATCGTCCAACTGTTCCTACAATATTGGATTTAGATAATAGAAATCCAAATTTTGAATTAAATGCTTTTGGAAAAACTCTAGAAACCAATGCCACTAAAGATTTTATTGGCGTAATCAAACAATTAAATTTTACTAATACAAATCTATCTTTAATATCAAATCACTTAATGAAATTAGAAAATAAAATTGATCAACTCTTTCTCTCTTTAAAAAATCAAAAAGAAGAAAAAACAAGTTCAATAATCATATCTTCAGCTCCTGCTTTACAACCACCTCCTGTCCTAATTTCCGCCTTGGACCATCAACTCAGGATTTTGAAGAATTAATCAAAAATATAAAATGTACTAAAATAACGACCTTAAATAAAGATGATCAATTAACTGATCAATCAGAAAATTCTGATAATGATAAAATAAAAATAGAACATATTGAAGAACAATTTAAAGATAATAATTCAGAACTAGAATTATTTAAAATACATAAAATAAAAGGTAATAAAGCCTCATCTTCATATCAAATAAGACAGACAAGTCGATACTACTATCCTCGACCTACCCCTGCAAATGTTTTATATGAAGAAGATAACAATAAATATCAAAATGATTATAATCCATCTAATATTTATGAATGGGACATTGACGGTATGACAAATCGTCAAATACAAATAGTATTACAAAGAATGATGATTTATGCCTCTGCTGCACAGAGTCATAATAATCGAGTCCATCAGATTGTAACCCAATTAACATGTGGGTTTACTGGTCTTCTCAAAAGATGGTGGGATAATTATTTAACTCAAGAACAAAGAGAAGAATTTCTAAGTCCTACAATGATAGGAAATCCTAATCAAGAAAATACTGATGCTGTTTATAAATTAATTATCAATATTTTACAGCATTTTACCAGCATAGTATCTGATAATGGAGAGCAAATTCATTCTCTTTTACAAAAATTAAGATGTCCTACGCTGACACATTTTCATTGGTATAAAGATGTCTTTTTAATTAGAGTAATGTCTCTACCAGATGCGAATAGTACGCACTGGAAGCAAAAATTTATTGAAGGATTACCTAATCTTTTTGCTGATAAAGTAAAAAAGACAATTACAAGATATTAATATTAAACGTGAAAATTTGACATATGGACAACTAATAAATACTTGTGTACAAGAAGGATTAGCCTTATGTACAGATCTTAAATTAAGATATCAAATTAAAAAAGAAAGATTAACAGAAAGAAAACAATTAGGCGCTTTCTGTGAACAATTTGCTTATGATATTCCAAAATTTCCAAAAGAAAAAGAAAAATCTTTTCACAAAAAGAAAAAAATATCATAAGTACTCTGAAAAATATATTTCAGAGAAAAGACCAAATATTTCTCATAAGAAAAATAAAAATAGAGAAATCAGAGAAATAAAATGCTACAAATGTGGCAAAACTGGTCACTATGCAAATAAATGTATAGTAAAAAAGAAAATAAATGAGCTTAATATTGATGAAAATATTAAGCATTCTATTTTCAAAATTATATTAAATTCATCTCCTGAAAATTCGGAGACGTCTGACAATTCAGACGAAATTGAGGACAATTCCTCTTATTCATCAGAGTTTGATGAAAATAATTGTACGAAATCTGAGTGCAAATGTAATAATGAAAAATATTACAAATCTATAGTCGAAATGAACGACTTATTTACTTTATCTTCTTTAATGAAAGAAGTAAAACTTAAAATCGCTTCTCAAATCGAGGATGAAAAGATTAGAAATAAAATGCTTAAAATAATAATTGAATATAAAGGAGAATCCTCCTCTTCTAATACCATTCCTTTTCAAGGATATTCAATGAAAGAAGCTCTAAATAAAGCTTTAATTTTAAATACTGATAGTAGACCCACTACTATAAATGATTTAAAAAATGAAGTTAATAATTTAAAATTTGAGATAAATATTTTTCGGGAAAACCAAGAAAAAATAAATACTAGATTATTAAAATTAGAATTAAATAATGCAACTACTGAAATATCAGTAGAAGATGATAATAATTTAGAACAATCTTTTTTAAATTCCTTGCAAAAGGCTATTATGCAAAAATGGTTTATAACTATTACTTTAAATATAAATCGAGAATATAATTTATCAAATCTTATCGCTCTTGTTGATAGTGGAGCGGATATGAATTGTATTCAAGAAGGAATAATACCTTCTAAATATTTTGAGAAAACCACACAGCAGCTAACCTCTGCGTCTGGAAATAAGATGAAAATTAAATATAAAATTTCTTCTGCTAATATTTGCAAAAATGATATTTGTATTAATACTCCTTTCCTACTAGTTAAAAATTTAACTCAACATATTATCTTGGGAACTCC
>JXCR01140494.1:66965-90912 GCA_002079205.1 Phalaenopsis hybrid cultivar
GATTGCTAAGGTGCCAATGTCTAAAAATAGAATGTTCTCACTCAACATTCAAAACGATATTGCCAAATATCTGAAAACCTGTTGTAAAGATGCTTCTTGGCTCTGACATCTTCGATTTGGGCATCTCAACTTTGGAGGACTCAATTTGCTTTTAAAGAAAGAGATGGTGAGAGGATTACCTTGCATCAACTACCCTTATCAATTATGTGAAGGATGTTTACTCGGAAAGCACTTTAGAAAAAGCTTTCCAAGGGAGTCAAGTTCAAGAGCCCAAAAGCCTCTTGAGCTCATATATACAGATGTCTGTGGTCCAATAAAACCAAACTCACTCGGTAAGAACAACTATTTTCTTCTCTTCATAGATGATTTTTCACGAAAAATATGGGTGTATTTCTTAAAACAAAAATCAGAGATTTTTGGAATATTCAAGAAGTTTAAGGCAGATGTAGAGAAAGAAAGTGGTCTCAAGATCAAAGCTATGCGATCTGATCGAGGAGGAGAATTCACTTCAAAAGAATTTTAAGAATTTTGTGAAGCCAACGGAATACGTCGACTTCTAACTGTTCCAAGATCCCCCCAACAAAATGGAGTTGTGGAACGGAAGAATAGAACCATCCTTAACATAACAAAGAGTTCGAAATGACAGATATTGGGCTCATGACATTCTACCTTGGCATTGAAGTCAAGCAAACAGAAGATGAGATCTTTATCTCTCAAGAAGGTTATGCAAGGAAGATATTGAAGAAATTCAAGATGGAGAACCAACCTATAAAAACCCTGTAGAATGTGGAGTCAAGCTATCACAGTTTGATGAGGGAAAAAGAATTGATCCAACATTTTTCAAGACTTTAGTTGGAAGTTTGTGCTACTTAACATGCACAAGACTTGATATTCTTTATGTTGTTGGACTTGTCAATCGCTATATGGAGACTCCAACTGTTACCCACCCGAAGACTGCTAAAAGAATTATGCGCTATATCAAATGTACAATTGATTTTGGCTTATTTTACTCATCATCCAATAATTTCAAGCTTGTAGGAGATAGCGACAGTGATTGGGCTGGAGACATGGATGATAGAAAGAGCACTACAGAGTTCGTGTTCTTCATAGGAGACACTGCTTTCACTTGGATGTCAAAGAAACAACCAATTGTCACTCTTTCCACTTGCGAAGCAGAGTACGTGGCTACAACCTCATGTATTTGTCATGCAATTTGGCTTCGAAATCTATTAAAAGAGTTAAGTTTATCACAAGAAGAGACGATTAAGATTTGTATCGATAACAAGTCTGCAATCGCGCTAGCAAAGAATCCTGTTTTCCACGATAGAAGCAAACACATTGATATGCGTTATCACTACATCAGAGAATGCATCGAAAGAAGGGAGATACAAGTGTAGTACGTGAAGTCTCAAGACCAAGTTGCAGATATTTTTACCAAGCCATTCAAGAGTGAATACTTTATTAAAATGAAAAGTTTGCTTGGAGTCACAAAATCAAGTTTAAGAGGGGGTGTTGAAATATAAACTTGATTTTAGTTGTTTAAATAAAGCTTAATTTCTAGAAACTTATTGTAGAATATGTGGTCGGTATGAAATTATTGTGTAGTAGGTGTGGTAGGTATTGAATTATTGTGTGATAGGTGTGAAATTGTTTGTAACCATTGGATTGTAATTGTGGTGACACAATCCCAACCATTAATTTAGGAGGTGCCACTAGTATAAATAGGGGTGAAGTCTTTGAGTTTGTATCAAGCAAGTTAAAGGTGTTAAATAAGAGTGAAGCTTCTTCCATAAATTATTTTTTTGACATTTGTCATTTCCTAAAAGTTCCTCCATTCCAACAATGCCACCTTACCCTATGCATAAAATGGTGTATTTCACTTTTTGTAAGTTAAAATGATGGTATTTCTTTGGTNGGCTAGATTCATTGCGTTTTTCAGCTATTTAAGGTGTTATGGGGGCTGCCTCTACAACTTTACTTGGCCCAGCTGTTGGAACATTGCCATTGATTGCATAGTTTTCGAGAAAAAACAATGTTTTCATGCCTTCTCATGAAAGAAATAAGGGGCAACAAGAAAGTTATAAAGGGTGGTTTCATTCAGGTAATGGAAATTATGACAATTTATAATTGAGTTTTATACTTCTAGTTTCACTAGGTTAGATGCAATTTGGTGAAAGGAAAAAATTAGGATTTGCATGGAAAATTTAGATTACATGTATGCTACGAGCTAAAACTAGGGGCTTAAATTTTACTTTAATGGAAATGTGAGGGCAACGATTCATGATATTCTTTGATGAGACACTTTTAATGGATTGAAAATCCATGTAAATGACTTGCATACATATCACCCAATTTCGATTCATACATAACACGTAAACATTCACATTTACAAATCTACCACACAATTCTTATATATTTGCATATCTCACACCCAAATATTCATATTTACATACATAACACCCAATTCTTATTTATTTACACATCTAACACCTGAAACTTAATTTGTACATATATGCCACCCATTCTTATGTTTTACATGTTTAACACCTAAATGCTTGTTTCATACATGCACGCCAATCAATGCATGTGTATCTACATTTGAACTTTCTTCGCTCGTGGTCTTTTTTGGAAAGACGATATTTCAAATATTGCATAAGAGTGCAAGAATTTGATTGAGAAAGTTTCTCTCATGATTGAGATTGCTTTTTCTTACACTTATTTGATACAAGTTTAAATATAATTATGTTTGGATTGTGCATAATCATGCTTGGATTCTGATGTCAAGCAGCCAACTTGTGATGGAATCACAGTAGAGCTCTTAGTTGCCTTATGGTTTAAATTAATATATATATATATATATATATATATATATATATATATATNCCGTCAACATACAACACCACAATAAAAAAGAACGTAGAAAAAACTATCACTTCCAAAATTACATGTAACTCAAAAAGATATGTCAATCAAAAGATCTATATATATATATATAAGTGTGTGTGTGTGTGTGTGTGTGTGTGTGTGTGTGTGTGTAATAACAAGTGAGATATTGATGTTTTGAATTGTCATTCCTCGGTCGGAATACATATACAAGTGATTTATGGATGGAAGGTTAAGCACTATTTATACTAATTGGTTCAAGCAATAAAAAAAGATTCAATTCTCTTAGTTTTCATCATTTGAGAAGTTGATCTACCTTAAAATTAACTGTTTTTAGTGTACATTTCATGTTCATTTTATGCACATTTTTGATGATATTACACTTTAAAGAAAAGTATTTTGCATGTTATTAGTTTCATGTACAAGGAATGAAGTTTTAGCAAAAAATGAAGCAAAAACAATGCAATTTGAAGCCAAATTGAGCAAGGAAGAAAAACCTAATCTCCTGCATTTTGATATGACATTCTATGCTTAACTTCCTTTATATTTATCACATGTTTTTGAATGAAATTACACTTTAGTGGAATATTATTTTCATGTTTATCTTGTAGGCACAACACTAGGAGCGAATCAGAGCTGAAATGGGGCGAAACAGAGCCAAAATGGAGCAAAACCGATGTGCTACCCGCAAGGTGGTGATATAGCGCCTGATTCTAGAAATGTAGAACCAAACACGACGATAATTAGACACTATAGCGCCGATTTTGGTGCCATAGCGCCAGAGACAGTTTTTGGATGGCTTTTGGGCAATTTCAGGCCATAGAAGCTCTTAGATGGCTTGCACGTCCCATCGAGTGGTTAAATAAATCTAGACACTTGTAAATACTCTTGGATAAAGTGATGTGTTTCTTGGAGTGAAAGGGGTGTGTTTCTTGGAGAATAGAGGGGTTTTTGTGTCCCTTTAAATAGGTGGCTGACGCCTCTCATGACAAGTAATTAGTGTGTGTTTTTGGAGAAGTTTTTAGTGAGAGTTTGGCATGAGTCTATAGAGATGTTGATTTCTCCATTTTCTCGAGAGATTAGTGAGGGATTTTGAGAGATGTGTAAGGAAGTATGAGCGACATGAACCGGCAGGAGATTTCGTTGGAGAGATTTTCATCTTTCTTTTTGAGGGAAAAATCTAAGTATTGTATTCTTCATTATATTGTAATTATTGTAAACACTTTCTAGTGGATTTTATTTGATTTAAACGAAGTTTTATGTTATGTTTTATTCATGCTTCGTAAGTAGTTTTCCTTACTCTTTTCTTTTAATATGAAGTAGATATGTGTAGAAAATTTTGTTTTATGATAGAATTATTTTTATTTTCATGCGATGAGTAATATCTCATTTGCTTCTTTGACATAACTTAATTGACACAATAGGTTATGTTAAAATTTTTTGCAAGTGAAACTAAAACTCAGGAGAACGGTGATCTTGCAACTTGAGTGCACTCACATTGACCGGTTGGCTAGTAAAATAGTTTGGGCGGTGATGCAACTTTTAAAGAAATATAATTTAATGATATATTTCTATTAGATGCTTCTAGGCGATAGATAGTTGCATAAAACTATTAGAATACTAATCATACCTATTCACTCGAAAGAGAGTAGGCAAACATATGTTCCTTGTTAGCACATAATTTATTACTTGATTCTATCAATTATTTTACTGCTTATGTCATTATATTCATTTTACTTTTCTTTTGCAATGAATAGATGCATGTTTAGTAATTTAGATTTTCTTAGAAATTTTCTTATTTAGTTGATGTGATGATATTTTTTTTCACCGGCTTTATTTTACAAACTGATCATTTGTAATGTTAAAATTTATTACGAAACATAATAATTCGGGTGGGTTATGATTTCACTAACTTGTGAATGCCACATTTCAACTTGGGCAGAGCCATCACGAACACCCAAGGGGTGTGCAAATATATAGGGAGTTACGTTTTGATGGGCGTAGAATTGATATTTTTAGGGTGACAGGCAAGATTTTTTTTATTAATTTGGTCTAGAGTTTGGATCGTAAGAGTCTGTAGTGGGTACTATAGAGAAGGCGCAGTGGGTAATCTACAAGTGAGAGGCCAAAATTTACTCACTACTACTATACAAGCTGGTGAATTACCTTAGGTTAAACAATGTTTTTTGCTAGTTCCGAGAGGGTAAAGAATATATATGCTCTTATTTGTCACTGACTACATTAAATTCTAAGCATTCATTCCTACTCATAATCTAGGTCATTTCACAAGAAGGGTAGTCTTTAATATCTTAAAATTATCCAAACCAATTTATCCAGAGAAGTTATCTTTAGGTTTAAGATTTTCATTTTGGAATAGTTATTAGAAAAGTCACATTAATTGACATTCTAAACTAAGACCTGGTAGTAGTATATTAGAATTTGCCTAAGGAATTTCCCTATATTACATGAAGCAATACATGCACTTATGTTGTACCCCTAGTGTGTAAATTATTTTCTAAATTTTATAATACTTTAATTTTGCACACTAGCCACTAAATATAAATCGAGTCAAGTTTTTTGCCATCTTTTGGAAGCTAAATTACTGTATACTTGCATCAGAAGCAAATCAAGGTTTGGTTGGAAGATTCATATACATAGCACATGATTCCTATGTACCTATCTATTTCATACCTAAACATTCAAATTTGCATACACACCACTTAGTTATCATGTGTCTATGTATCTCATCATTTAAGCTTCAGTTTTTGCACCCGTGTCATCTTACACATGCATGTAAAGGTATGTTTCACTCTTTAAAGGTTAAACATGATGACATTTTTGTTGTGAAATGAAAGGTTTGAATGACACGATTTCAAAGGCAAAGTTTAGGAGTGAGACATGTAAACACATAGGAGTAGGGTAGAATGGAAGGTCAAATAATCTTAAGCAATTCAAATCCTGTTATACCTTCATAATTACAGTCATACATTTCACATCTTCAAGCTGAATAAATTAATTCTCATACCAATTTCTTAGTGCACCTTTGCGAGGTAAATGAAGGCGTGGCCGAGGTGTTGGATGATTGCAAGTCACTTTAAACCGGATGAACCAAACAACATCAAACTTCGTGTTGATGAACCTCTCTCCTATGTGGCAAAATATAGAGCATCGATCTGGGTTGTAAGATGGAGGTGCAGGTCGGTATGAGTAATGATGAGAAAATATCAATGTATGTAAGTATTGGACATCGTTGCTCGATGGCTAGAAAAAGGGTCTAGAATTGTCATTACTGCTCCCTAACATTTAGTAAAACGATACCCCCTGTTTTCATGGGTAGTAAGCGGCCTTAGCCTGTGTGACTGATTCATGAATGTCCAATTTTCAAAATACATCTATAGAACATTAAAATGTGCCTTTTAAATGAAACTCATATTTTGTTTGCCAAAACACTTGCAAAATTCAAACAACGTTTACATGCCAAATTAAAATTCAACTTTTTTAATTGTTACTTTAGACAAATTCATGTGTCAGTTATGCCGACCGGGTTAAGGGTCATCCTCCTATGATTGCCTGACCAGTAATCTCTTACCCCATGTTGGGTCTCACATATATGGTGCGAATGGCTGCCTTCGAAGTTCTTCAAAAAATTTTATAATTCTGAGCTTCCCCTTTGTTAAAACTATTATGCCCCCACTTCGATCTTCCTTATATGTGCCACCTGAATTTTTACACATATGTTAATATCTTCTAGTTTTCTTCAGTTTGTTATTGTATTTATATGCTTTACATGTGATACTAGCCCTTTCAGCAGCAGCGTAGATGACATGTACACACTGTTACCTTTCTTTACAACACTTCTTTCTACTGTACTCTACAACATGTTTTACTTATGCATAATGTACTCTACATGTTTTATTTGTGCATATTTTTGGTATACATGCAAGGCCCCTACGATAGACAATAGTAAGACATATGGTAGACCAAGAGACTCAACCAATCACATGTTCACTTTATTCTTGGAGAGGATTATAAGGAGATTGCTTTGGCTATACAAGGAGAGTTTGATTTCCATCTAAGATAAGTATTTTCATTGTATTTTGATTTGAATTTAGTACTTTGTTTGTATGTTTTCAAAGTCTTGTTTAATGAAATGTTTTTATTGTTTCTCCATGTATAGTGTGTAGTTTTCTTTACTCTTCCCTGTTATAATGAATTAGTATGCATGTGTAGGATATAGAATTGAGTAGAGTGAGAATATATTGTGATAACTTTTACTTTATTCTTCATTTACATGTAAACTTGATCTCAACTTGCATATTAAAATCTGTTGTGAGAACATGTAAGATTGGGATGGTGTTATCTTAATCGACTGTGGTAGAATCACATAAGATTGTATGGATGAGAATGTAGTCCATATGGTTGAGTGCAAATAAATAGAGAAATAATCTTTAATGGGTATATAATTAGAGGACTTTAGAGTGACATACAAAAGCCCCCTAATTTGGTATATTGTTTAAGGTTTTGATGTTAGATGTTAGCCTTCAGGTGGAGGGATAAGAGGAAACTCTAGAGTGAGAGATAATATCTTCCTCGTCTAGCCTGTCTTCAGAACTATTCAAACTTTAGATTAACTAATGTTCTTTAAAGCATATCTAGTAAGGTTAAAGAATATAATTGCTCCTATTTGTCACAATCTCTCTCACTACTTTTTTTACTTTTACACATGTCATTAATTTCATTATATGAGGAAGGGTACTTTTATAATATTAAACCCCACTTTCTGATTTTCATTAAGTATTTTAGTTTAGAAGTAGAAGTATTATTATAGTGATAATTGTAGAATATAATCAAAATCAATCTTTTATCGACCTTTCGAGCTAGGACATGTTATTCTAGACTAGAACTTCTCTTGAAAGCCACCGTGGTTAACCTCGATCTCTGTGGGATTGTTATTTGGGGCATAATCAGAAAGCCCTATAGTACTTGATAACGATACATATACTTGCATAGAATCCCTACAAATATAATTAAAATCTTATTTTGCTTGGGATCAAGTTTGGATCAAGTTTTTGTTGCCATTA
Source organism: Phalaenopsis hybrid cultivar (assembly GCA_002079205.1). Taxonomy (NCBI): domain Eukaryota; kingdom Viridiplantae; phylum Streptophyta; class Magnoliopsida; order Asparagales; family Orchidaceae; genus Phalaenopsis; species Phalaenopsis hybrid cultivar. Next base: position 74,930 of record JXCR01140494.1, read on the forward strand.
CCGGGGATTAAAATCTTCAAGTAGTGGTGTCAACTTCATAAATCCTTATAAGAAAATACCGGGATCAAGTTTTTGGCGCCGTTGCCGGGGATCACAACGGTTAATCTTGAATTTTAAGAGAATTTTAGTTGAAGTAATTAGGGTTAGACTTGAAAAATTATAGTGTCATATAAACTGTTTTTTGTGTGAAAAGTATTTTTTTGTATGAAAAAGTGTTGTGAAAAAACTGTTTGTGTGAAAAACAAGGTGTTTGTGAAAAATGTTTTGTTGTGTTGAATATATTTTTTATTTATTTGTTTAATTGTTAATGTAATATTTGTTGTGTGGCGTATGTGAAATAAAGGATCTGTAGGACTCGTGCTTTATGATCCCGAGTTAGAAAAAAGGAAAAAAAATTATAAAAACATAAAGGAATTGGAAAACTTGAAATGAAAAACATTCAAAATAATAACTTGGAAAATTAACATAAATCATTGAGGGATTATGTAAATCCTGCGATAGATGAAATTCAATCAAGTATACAAACCCCTGTTGTAGAAGCTGACTCGTTTGAAATTAATCTAGCGATTATCCAACTAGTGTAGAATAAACATTTTGGGGGAACTCCCTGAGAGGATCCATATTTACACTTAAGTTTTCTAGAATTTTTTGCTACATACTGTTGTAACGACATGTTAGATGATACTGTTAGACTAAGGCATTTTCCTTTCTTACTAAGGGATAAGACTAAACTGTGGTTATATTCATTAGCACCTAGCTCTATTAAAATATGGAAGGAGTTAACTCAGAAATTCCTAGCTAAGTATTTTTCACATTCAAGGACTACTAAACATAGAAATGATATTGTCTCATTTTGTCAGTATCTGAGAAGAATTTAAGGAACTCCTAAGAAAGTGTCAACACGATACTCTGCCTGATCGGTTAATCATTCAAACTTCTTACAATGGGTTAGTAGGATCCCTTAGGTCTATAATTGACACTGCTGCTGGTGGATCATTGACCTACTTTTTTGTAAATCGAAAAATACAAGAATTTGATGGCGCTACTAGAAAATTTAATTTCCAGCAACGACGTCCAAAGACTTGATCGCGACTTCATAAATGTGTTTGATTTAATTAAGATGTATAAATATAATATTCAATAATGTTAAAGTCAAATTTGTCAACGCATGTATACGTATCGCTCAAGTAATATAAGGCTCTAATGGAGTCCTAGATATCGATCCCACAGGGGGTAGTTTAGAAACTAGAACCAGGGCTCTAATGGAGTCCTAGATATCGATCCCACAGGGAGTGGTTTAGAACTGCGAACTAAGATAGCAGAAAAGCAAGACTTTAATCACAACAACGACGTTCAATTTGCTTATCTATCACTAATAGGCAATTGAAATAANGATTCAATTCTCTTAATTTTCATCATTTGAGAAGCTGATCCACCTTAAAATTAACTGTTTCTAGTGTACATTTCATGTTCATTTTATGCATATTTTTGATGATATTGCACTTTAAAGGAAAGTATTTTGCATATTTTTAGTTTCAGGTACAAGAAATGAAGTTTTAGTGAAAAATAAAGTAAAAACAATGCAATTTGGAGCCAAATTGAGCAAGGAAGAAAATTCTAATGTCGTGCATTTTGATATAACATTCTATGCTTAATTTTCTCAATATTTATCACATTTTTTGAATGAAATTACACTTTAAAGGAATATTATTTTCATGTTTATCTTGTAGGCACAACACTAGGAGTGAATCAGATCCGAAATGAGGCGAAACATAGCCAAAACAGAGCAAAACAGATGTGCTGCCCGCAACGTGGTCATATAGCGCCTGATTCTAGAAATATAGAACCAAACACGACGATAAATAGACACTATAGTGTCGATTTTGGTGTCACAACGCCAGAGAGTTTTTGGATGGCTTTTGGGCAATTCCGGGCCATAGAAGCTCTTGGATGGCTTGCACGTCCCATAAAGTGGTTAAATAAATCTAGACACTTGTAAATGCTTTTGGATGAAGTGATGTGTTTCATGAAGTGAAAGTGTGTGTTTCCTGGATGAAGAGATGTGTCTCTTGGAGAATAGAGGGTTTTTTATGTCCCTTTAAATAGGTGGCTGACGCCTCTCATGACAAGCAATTATTGTGTGTTTTTGTAGATGTTTTTAGTGAGAGAGTTTGACATGAGTCTATAGAGATGTAGATTTCTCCATTTTCGGGAGAGATTGGTGAGAGATTTTGAGAGATATGTGTAAGGAAGTATGAGCGACACATGAATCAGTAGGAGATTTTGTTGAAGAGATTTTCATCTTTCTTTTAGAGGGAAAAATCTAAGTATTGTATTCTTCATTATATTGTAATTGTTGTAAACACTTTGTAGTGGATTTTATTTGATTTAAACAAAGTTTTATGTTATGTTTTATTCATGCTTCGTAAGTAGTTTTCCTTACTCTTTTATTTTAATATGAAGTAGAGACATATGTAGGAAAGTTTGTTTTATGATAGAATTATTTTTATTTTCATGCGATGAGTAATATCTCATTTACTTCTTTGACATAACTTAAATGACAATAGGTTATGTTAAATTTTTTTGTAAGTGAAGCTATGTCTCAGGAGAACTGTGATCTTGTAACTGGACTGCACTCATATTGACCGGTTGTTTAGTAAAATAGTTTAGACGATAATGCAACTTTTAAAGAAATATAATTTAATTATCTATTTTTATTAGATGCTTCTAGGCGATAGATAGTTTCATAAAACTATTAAAATACTAACCATACCTATTCACTCGAAAGAGGGTAGGTAGACATATGTTCCTTGTTGGCACATAATTTATTGCTTGATTCTATCAATCATTTTACTGCTTATGTCATTATCTTCATTTTACTTTTCTTTTACAATGAAATAGATGCATGTTTAGTAATTTATATTTTCTTAGATATTCTCTTATTTAATTAATGTGATGATATTTTTTTCATCAGCTCTTAATTTATTTTACAAACTGATCATTTGTAATGTTAAAAATTATTACGAAACATAATAACCCAGGTGGGTTATGATTTCACTAACTTGTGAATGCCACATTTCAACTTGGGAAGAGCCGTTACGAACACCCAAGGGGTGTGCAAATATATAGGGAGTTATGTTTTGATGATCATAAAATTGATATTTTTAGGGTGATAGACATGAATTTTTTTATCAATTTGGTCTAGAATTTGGATCGGAGAGTCCATAGTGGGTGCTATAGAGAAGGCGTAGTGGGTAATCTACAAGTGAGAGGCCAGAATTTACTCACCACTACTACACAAGCTGGTGAATTACCTTAGGTTAACCAATGTTTTTTACTAGTTCCGAGAGAGGGTAAAGAATATATATGCTCCTATTTGTCATTGACTACATTAAATTCTAAGCATTTCATTCCTACTCATAATCTAGGTCATTTCACAAGAAGGGTAGTCTTTATATCTGAAAAATCTCCAAATCAATTTATCAAGATAAATTATCTTTATGTTTAAGATTTTCATTTTGGAATAGTTATTAGAAAAATCACATTAATTGACATTCTAAACTAAGATCTAGTAGTAATAGATTAGAATTTGCCTAAAGGATTTCTTACCTTGCTTCTCTCTGTGGGGTCGATACCGGGGTCTTAAAAGAAAATCCTATATTACATGAATCAATACATGTACTTATGTTGTACCCCTAGTGTGTAAATTATTTTCTAAATTTTATAATACTTTGATTTTGCACACTAGCCGCTAAATATAAATTGAGTCAAGTTTTTTGCCATCCTTTGGAAGCTAAATTACTGTATACTTGCGGGTTGGGTCAGAAGCAAATCAAGGTTTGGTTTGAAGATTCATATACATAGAACATGATTCCTATGTACCTATGTATCTCATAATTAAACATTCAAATTTGCATACACACCACTTAGTTTTCATGTGTCTATGTATCTCATCATTTAAGCTTCAGTTTTTGCACTCGTGTCATCATACACATGCATGAAAAGGTATGTTTCACTCTTCAAAGGTTAAACATGATGACATTTTTGTTGTGAAATGAAAGGTTTGAATGACACAGTTTCAAAGGAAAAGTTTAGGAGTGAGACATGTAAACACATAGGAGTAGGGTAGAATGGAAGGTCAAACAATCTTATGCAATTCAAATCCTGTTATACCTTCATAATTACAATCATACATTTCACATCTTCAAGCTGAATGAATTAATTCTCATACCAACTCTTTAGTGTACCTTTGCGAGGTAAATCCGGTCGTGGCCGAGGTGTTGGATGATTGCAAGTCACTTTAAAGCGGATGAACCAAACAACATCAAACTTCATGTCGGTGAACCTCTCTTCTATGTGGCAATATATAGAGCATTAAGCTGGGTTGTAAGATGGAGGTGCAGGTAGGTATGAGTAATGATTAGAAAATATTAATGTATGTTAGTATTGGACATCGTAGCCCGATGGCTAGAAAAATGGTCTAGAATTGTCATTACTGCTCTCTAACATTTAGTAACAAGATACCCCCTGTTTTCATGGGTAGTCAGCAGCCTTAGCCCGTGTGACTGATTCATGAATGTCCAATTTTCAAAATACATCTATACAATATTAAAATGTGCCTTCTAAATGAAACTCATATTTTGTTTGCCAAAACACTTGAAAAATTCAAACAACTTTTACATGCCAAATTAAAATTCAACTTTTTAAATTTTTACTTTGGACAAATTCATGTGTTAGTTACATTGACTGGGTTAAGGGTCGTCCTCTTGTGATTGCCTGGCTAGTAATCTCTTACCCCATGTTAGGTCTCACATATATGATGCAAATGGTTGCCTTCGAAGTCCTTCAAAAAATTTTATAATTCTGAGCTTCCCCTTTGTTAAAACTATTATGCCCCCACTTCAATCTTCCGTATATGTGCCACCTGACTTCTTACACATATGTTAATATCTTCTGGTTTTTTTCAGTTTGTTATTGTATTTATATGCTTTACATTTGATGCTAACCCTTTCAGCAGCAGCATAGATGACAGGTACACACTGTTACCTTTCTTTGCAATACTTCTTTCTACTGTACTCTACAACATGTTTTACTTATGCATACTGTACTCTGCATGTTTTATTTGTGCATATTTTTTATATACATGCAGGGTCCCTACGATAGACAATAGTAAGACATACGGTAGACTAAGAGACTCAACCAATCACATGTTAACATATAAACCTTAAACCTGAAGTCATCACCATGAGGAGCTTGGAACGAGGAAGCAAGCAGATGAAGGAAGACAATCAAGACTCATCAATGGGGCAGATCTACATCAACTAAGTCTTTCTTTAGTTTAAACAATAACTAATCTATAAGACTTCGAGGTTGTCCACCTAGTGCGACATAAATCCTCACCTTGCCCTTTAATCTTTTGCACAACCATATTGTGCAGTATAAGTCCTAATCCTATAGAATTTCAAAGTATTTCACCTGACGCAACGTCAAACCTTCTATTTCTCTCTAGACTATTTGCATGAGTAGATATCTTGCAAATGTAAATCCCAATTTTAATAATTGGCAGGAGCAAACATCAAATAAATATAATTTCTAAAATATAAAGCCAAACAGTAGGATAGTCTGGGAAGTCACCGTGGTTTTCCTCAGATTTGTGACATCTTCTACCTTTTACTCATTCAGACTCCTAAAATAACTATTCTTACTTGAGGTATACCCTTTTGACTTTCTTATGTCCAACCTTGACCCAAACTTTGAAATCTTGAAGACAAAACCATTGATCTTAATTGAGAGTTTTCTTAAGTGACTCCGGGCATTTAAGATGTAATTAACCATAGGGGATTGCCTCTATAGGTAACTAAGAATCATGATAAAATAAACCCTATCTAATCCTTTTATTAGGTAGGAGAATTTTTGGTTATACATAAAAAGTTCATAGACTAAATGAATGTAATAAGTAATTTAATTTATGTAATTGAGCCCACCGTTAAGTAATATGTCTATCTTTGGGGATGGTGCACTACTCGTGGTGTTGTGCTCGATCATTTTAACTACAGATATATGAGATCTATTTGGTCTTATTTTTATGAAATAAAAAAATTTCATTTATTTTAATATCAAAATTAACTACTTATTAAATTAAATATACACTTTGAAGGAAAAAAATTGTTTGACAACACTGTATAGATTTTGAATATATTAATTTGTTTTGAGTGATCAAATGCAATATTAGGAGTAATACACTATCTCAAAAGATAATAAATACCATTCCTTGATGGGCTCGATCACTCAAATAAAAAAATTTGTTCAAAGTTGATGGGCCTGTGTGAACTAATAGATTTTTTTATATGGTTTATTTTAACATGAGTTACAAACATATTACTATAATTAATTACATTTAAAGGTAATTCTTTTCTTAAGAATACTCTTGGTTAAGGCTACGATTAAGATCTCTACGAATTTAAAGCTGAGTTTCTAGGGCTACTTTGAGTTTCAATTAGGATAATTAATCTAGGAATAACTTTTTCCAAAGAGGAAAATTTAGGAGTGCTTTTAATACTCAGAAGCTATGTAGCACCCCAAATATCCTATGATTGGACTTTTAATGCTCTTGATGGTGTGCTCCTTGGTCCGGTAAGTCTCTTTCCTCTTTTGCTTTTCATTTATTTCAATTATTTTATTTGTGTTAATAAATTAAATGAAGTAATTAGGTTAGGCTTAGGTTTAAGCTTGCCCCAGAATAGCTGGAACCCAACCTAACCTGAGCCTGAACTAAGCCAAACTTGACCTGACAAAACCCCAACCCAACCTAGCCCAACCCAACCCAATTAAGCCCAATCCATCCTAACCAATCGACCCAACTTAACCTAGGCCAAATTAACCCAACCCAAGCTAGCCTAGTCTAGCCCAACCATTGTAGAATTTATGCTGATTAGCGTTAACAAATCTCACACTAATTAAGGAAAAATCAGACGTTAATGGCATTAGCGTTGAGGTTGCATCAACAATAGATTTGATGTTAAAATAGGTGTAGATAATTTAATTAGCATCGTAAGAGACCGATGCAATATATTTTACTTTGGAAGTAGTGTCTATTAATATTATCGTTAAATAGTTTCAATGGGCCCCTGATCGATGGAAGCCTTAGCATGGAATTTGCATCAAATTATGTCAAACGTAAATTAGTATCCCTAGTAGTGCTAGCCAACATCGAATAGCATCATACAAAGTCCAAAGGATAGCATCAGACTTTCCAACGCTATTCTGATGCAAAACCGTGGCAAAGAAAAAAAAAAAACAAAACAAAAAAGGAATGATTAGATTTTCTCAATCCTACACACAACAAATACGAATAACATAATGACTTATTTATTCATCACATTATTTTGAAACTATATCACTAACAAGTAAAAGAAATGATAAAAAATATAATTTAACAAATATTGATCTAAATTTATGAAAACTATTCTAAATAAGTATTCACATCCTTAGAAATGAAAAAAAAAAAAACCCTACAGCAGGAGGATATCATCAAACTCCTAATCAAACTCCTCCCCCTCTTCATCCACAAAACTTATATGCCACTTTCTCTGGTGATCTATAGTACTCTTTATTAGGCATGCTGAAGTATCCACAACCATCTGTTAGCCTTCATGGACCGGACAGGGATCTTCATTCATTGCATTGACCCGCCTGACAAGCTCCCCATGCTTCGATTGTAGTGAGCTCAGGCCACTCTCATTAACACGGGATCATTCGGCCTCAAATAAAATAGTCTTCATGCCTAGGCCGTACACCACCCCCTTCTTCCCATGACATTCATCCATAGCTTAAAATCAGATTGCGCAGTGGCAGACTGATTCCCACTACTGGTGACAAAAATTGAGGATTGGCTCTCTAACTCCCTTTTCCTTCCCCAAAGCTGCTCCTACTCCTCATGCATTAATAAAAATAAGAATTAATTATCATTTTAAATATTAATAGTCACAAAAGTAGAAAATTCATTTTTTTTTTAAATTTTTTTACTTTCATTGACTTGGTGAGAGTGGTCGGAGACCACTACTGCGTATCTAAGCTTTGATGCTTCTGGCATTCGACTCTGTAGTGGAGGGTTATCAACCCAGCTTCTTAGTTTGTATACATGGGAATATGATAAGTATCACATAAATTCATAAATTATTAAGTTTTTGAATATTTAGATATACTTATTAGTCTCTGGTAGTGCTCCGTGTGGGGGACCAAACCTTCAATGTGGAGTGCACCCCTACCTCTCTCTATCATCCTATTTGTTTGTTCATCTTCCTCCTCTTTTGAAAATCTAGAGAGGTATAGGTTCTAATCAAGTCAGCCCAGCTCTCCTCTCTCACCCAGATGGGCCTCTTCTTCCTGCAGGTTGTGGTGAACATGTTGCCCAGTAGAAGTCTGTCACAATTCTATAAAATATGACGAATCTTTTGATGATGCGCCAGAAATTAGTAGAATGGCCTCTGTAAATTAAATATTGTGCAATATTTATTAGTATAGAAAAAAATCAAAATTAGTATTCTAATTCAAATTAAGTGATCTTACCTCAAACATCCTGAACCACATGGCTCGATTCACATCATAGATCTATTTTCAGAAGAGAAATGCATGATCATACTTACTGTAGATGATCTTCATGCGTGTCACAGGCGGCCTAGAAGGAAAGAACCTGAAATAAAGATATTAATTACATAAAATATCAAGATGATCATAAAATTTATTATAATATTAAAGATAACTTATGCATCTCCCTCCAACACAATATACATCCTATCAGATGTGTCATCCCTCGGAGCAACATGAATTGAGGAGGATGACTCATTGGAGGAGGGATTTGGAGTGAAAGTTGGTGTGAGTGTTGATACACCAAAATAATATGTTATTTTAAGTATACATTTTATGTTTATTTTGGTGATATTACACTTTAAAGAATGATATTTTCATGTTTTTATTGCAGATATATTAATTTTAGGCATTTGGAGCAAAAGTAGCAAAAATGATGAAATTTGGAGCAAAAACAATGAATTCTGGGATTCTGGCGCCTGATGCGCCATTTTATAGAGAGTTGGTGCATGATGCGCTAGATTGGCGCCAGAAGCGCCATTTTCTAGAGAGCTACTGCCAGATGTGTCAGATTGGGTGCCTGAAGAGCCAAAACCCAGAACAACGCGGACTTAAGCAATTTGGCGCCAGATGCGCCAGAACCAGCGCTAGATGCGCCAGAGATGAATTTTTGCAAATTTAGGCGGTTCAAGACTAATTTTTTGCGCATTTCCAAAGGAAAACATGTTCTAAACACCCCTTGGAGTGATTCAATGAATCTAGAAACTTTGGAAGGATCTTTTATGAAGGGATATGTCTCTTGGATCAAGGGTCATCTTTTGAGTTCAAAAGGGTTGACTTTTGGAAAGAATTTTAAGGGAATTTTGAATTCTTTTTGGAGGAAGGCAAACTTTATTAAAAGAGAGGTTTTGGAAGAGAAGTGCGCGACATGTAAGGGGGGCAAAAAAGAAAGAGAGAGAGAGAGGCAAAAAGTTAAGGGCTTGGAGATTTTCTTCAGGGATTGTAAGAGAAGAGAGAAGGTGAGAGATTTTTTCTTCATTACACTTAAAAGAGAGAATTGAGACTACTTGTAAGGAGAGAAAGACTTGAAGAGAACTTCTAAAGATTTTCTTGGGAAGTATTGTGAGATAAGTTGTCTTTTATTGCTGTTGTTTTGTAAACTTGTTTTTATATATGTGATCCCCTACTTAATGCTTATGCACAGTATAACAATAGTTCTGATGGTATTTTTTACTTATATTTCTTTATTTTACAATAAAATCAAAAACTTGATCCTGAAGAAAAATAAAAATTTAACTTTTTAATTTATATATATTTATATTGGGATACTTTACAAGTATACATATCATTATCAAGTAATATAGGAATTTTTGATTAAGACCTGAATATCTAACCCATAGGGAAAATTATGAAATATGCAATTTTTAGAAAGTTTTTCTATTTTTAAAAAGATAATTACTTAAACTAAATATGAATTTTGCAGGAATTTAAAATTTAAATATTTTTGGTATTTTTGATTTTTTAACTAAATAGTAACAACTTAAAAAGATAACTAAAGTTTTTTTAGAAGAAAAGTACTTAATATGAAAATACATTTTTTCTTATCATGAATCAGTAACAAGTATATGCATGAAAAATACCTTTTTGCTACAAATTTGATCCTTTTTCACACCTTTAAGCATTTTTTCCATTTTTACTTGTATCTGCATGAAAAACACAAAAATACCTTCCATTAAAGCATAATATCTCAACAATAGATATAAAAATGTGTTTAAAAACACTATATATTTTAGGTGTATCAAAATCCCTCAAACTTAAAATATTACTTGTCCTCAAGTGACACTTCAATCTTTAAAAACCAAATATGTATGATATGTATTTGAGTTTTTTTAGGAGTTACTAAAATTTAGATTTAGAAATATAGTAGTTCAATTTAGAAAAAATAATTAGTAAATGAGACCAACTTAAAGTTTGAAAATTTTTAAAGTTAAGAACTATGAAATTATGAGTTCCTATCTAATTCAGAAATATTGTAAGTTCTCTAAATTTAGATTTTAGTTCTTTTATTTTCTCTACTTAAAAATTTTTATTAAAAATAATTTTACTTACTATATTATATTTATAAGCTTAAGATTTTATAAAGTCTTTCACTTAAAAAAGATCAAATGTAGAACCAATTTTTGATTAGGCACTAATCCTCAAGCTTCTCCTCCCTTACATTTCTTTTCTTTTTCTTTTCTTTTTCTTTTCTTTTCTTTTTCTTTTCTTTTTCTTTTTCTTTTTCTTCTTCTTTTTTTTTTTTTTTTTCTTTTTCAGGCAAGGATTACTATATCTGGATAGGCCTTTAATGATTTTGAATTCCACTTCTCCTTTCCTAAAGTAAAGTCTTGATATAAAACTTTTACTTATAAATATAATAATAGTTTTGAAAATCATTTTAATAAAAGAAATTTAAGTATTAAAAATAAAAGTCTAAATTATCTAAATTTTTCAAAAATACAATTTTTCTTACTAAAGATAGTCACTTATATTAATCATTTTCTATACTAAAAATTTTTAACTTAAAGTTTTTCTTCATTACTTAAAATTTTAACTAAATTTTCTTACTCATTTCTAAAATCAAATTTTACTTCCCTAATATAACTTCATATACATAATCAATTTTTCTTTTAAAATTCAAATTCATTTGTAGTTCATTTGAGAACAAATAAAATTCAAGTTTTGAAAATGTTTTTCATCCCTCCCCCAAACTTAATTTTTTTTAACAGATTAAACAGTTTAGCATCAGATAATTATATAGGCAGGAATGAAAATTGAAATAACATGCTAACAGGAATTTTTACATCCTAATTATACAAGTATAAAACTAAAGACAGGAGTAAAATTAATTTTGATCAAATTTTCTAACATTTTATTTTAGTTTAACATGTAGAGATTCAATAGACTTCTAAACAGTGGGTATAAAAGCAAACAACACACTAACATGATAAAAGAAAAATACAGGGTAGCAGTTTCTGAATTTTAAAATTAAGATCTAAGCTAGCAAGATTTTTAATTTTAAAAAAAAGACATGGAATTAAGTTAAGTTCTAAACTAACCAATCCACAGTACTAAAAACAAAAACAGTTACTACCCTAAAATTTTAAAAACAAAATACTATCTAACACAACAATCACAACAACAATAGAACATAAAAATTTAAAACACAACATAAAACATAGTCCACAACATCACATAACTGCATCTGTAGCAGTACTACATCACAGAGTCCATAAAAAAACATAAACATAACAATACATCAAACTAAATCAAGTCCAACACATCATCTCTCATCTCTACTCCTCTCCACTCTCAGAATCGCCACTATACCATTTTTCTTTAGGCTCATAGTCGGGATAATAAGGATATTGAGGAAATACTACTCCTGGGTCACCTCTAATCAGGCCCTCCAGAGCTGGGTATAATTTCTCCTCAAAGTCACTCTTTCTTCTATTATACCAATTTGTATGCTCATCAAAATGTTCTAGATTTTGAACTTTATCAGCGGTAAAGTGGATATGTCATCATCTTCTGTAATAAATGCTCTTGAGTCTCAGTTGACTCACCTCGAGATGTAGAAGCACGTGAAGCAGATGGCCTTGATGAAGATGTAGCAGAGGTAGATGCAGCAGACGTCTCTAATCCATAACTCATGGAAAATCCTCCTCTTCAGCCAAAAATCGAATGCTCCAAATATGTCTTCACATTCACTTTCATAATGGGCTTCAGAGGCAACAAACATTCCTCCCAACTATCATACTTTACTCCAGCCTACTCGCATAAAGAAAATATCAAGGAAGCAAATCCCATACCTGCAGTAGTAGCAGCAGCAGCTGAACTGATGATAGTGTGATAAATTAAAGCCCCTATGTTGATGGGCTTTCCCTCTTGAATGCAATAATTTAATGTTGCTCTCTCTCTAGTCACTTTAGTGAGATGATTTCTAGGAAGCAGACGACCATATATCAAATAGTGCAAAGCCTTTGATGGTGCACTCAACTTTGACGTTATAAAATTTACTCTCCTCATTTGTAATCTTCCAAAGTCCTCTTCCAACAGTCAAATAAGATATGATCTCATCCAATTCCACTTCCGTAGGACTATAATTCGTATAAAAACACAAAGTCTACAGTGATAAATGGTAAAACAAGTTGATTACCTCTGGAGTAAAAGTTACCAACTTCCCTTGAACCATATCTCGATCTTCCTCAGCCTCTGGGAGACTTGCATAAAACTCCCTTACAACAGAAATTACAGCAATAGCAGAGAAACAACAGAACTGTTCTCACTATCGGTGGACTATCAAGTCTTCCACTTCTCCATCTAGACTCTTAAAACATCGCTCCTGAATCAATTTTTGTGACTGTAGAGCGTCAATATATCGATCCTGAACTTTTGAACTGAAAAATTTGCTCGAATCAAATGGGCTCTTTCCTTTGCTCCTTTTCATTCTTGGTGCCATTCTACAAATTTGATAAATTCCAAAAATAACTTTAAAAATCAAGTTTAAATCACTAAAACAAACTTCCAAAGGCACTAACTAAACTTCCCAAGCAATTTTCATAGATTTTTCTTCACTTTTCACCATGAATAGTAAATTTTTGAAATCTTCCAAATGTGCTTAAAATATATGGTGAAAATCCAAAATTTTTGCATAGAAGTAAAGCTCTTACCTCAAGGAACTTGGATCTAGCAAATCTCACTTGAGTCCCCCAAGAAATCTTCAAATTTCACTTACCCTAGCCCTCAAAATCGCGAACTCGAGTTAGAGAAGACCACAGGAGGCGTTAAAAATGGCATTTTTGGACCAAAAATTCACTTTTAACCTTTCGCGAACCGACGCTTAAGCGTGGGTAAGTAGCGCTTAGGCGCCTGCCTCTCAAGTTGGCTCGCACTTAAGCGCTAGATGTGGCTCTGAGGCGCTTGTGCACAATTTTTAAAATTTTGAATTCTAAGTAAAATGCACTATTAGCCTAAGTAAACCACCCCTAAATGGTCTCATAGCACTTAAATGACTATNGCTTTTTCTTTTCTTTTCTTTTTCTTTTCTTTTTCTTTTTTGTTTTTTCTTTTTCAGGTAAGGATTACTATATCTGGATAGGCCTTTAATGATTTTGAATTCCACTTCTCCTTTCCCAAAGTAAAGTCTTGATATAAAACTTTTACTTATAAATATAATAATAGTTTGAAAATCTTTTTAATAAAAGAAATTTAAGTATTAAAAATAAAAGTCTAAATTATCTAAATTTTTCAAAAATACAATTTTTCTTACTAAAGATAGTCACTTATATTAATCTTTTTCTTCATTACTTAAAATTTCAACTAAATTTTCTTACTTATTTCTAAAATCAAAATTTACTTCCCTAATATAAATTCATATACATAATCAATTTTTTTTTTAAATTCAAATTCATTTGTAGTTCATTTGAGAACAGATAAAATTCAAGTTTTGAAAATATTTTTCATCCCTCCCCCAAACTTAATTTTTTAATTTTTTTTAACAGATTAAACAGTTTAGCATTAGATAATTATATAACAGGATTGAAAACTGAAATAACATGCTAACAGGAATTTTTACATCCTAATTATACAAGTATGAAACTAAAGACAGGAGTAAAATTAATTTTGATCAAATTTTCTAACATTTTATTTTAGTTTAACATGCAAAGATTCAATAGACTTCTAAATAGTGGGTATAAAAGCAAAAAACACACTAACATGATAAAAGAAAAATATAGGCTAGCAGTTTTTGAATTTTAAAATTAAGATTTAAGTTAGCAAGATTTTTATCTTTTAAGAAAAAAAAGACATGGAATTAAGTTAATTTCTAAACTAACCAATCCACAGTACTAAAAGCAAAAACAGTTACTACCCTAAAATTTTAAAAACAAAATACTATCTAACACAACAATCACAACAACAATAGAANAAAACCCCTAACACACATTTACAATTAAACACATAAGTGACACAAACACTAAACACAAGACATAAACACTTAACACATTAAAACATTACTCCAAACACACAATTCCTAACACTTAACTTAATGCCACTCTTCATTAGAAGGAAACGAATTCTTATCTCCAGTAGTCTCTCTAGGAATATAGAGTTGATAAAACAGACGATAATGACGAGCTCTAATACTATCATCATCGATCCACTTTAGCTTAAGGAACATCGCCTAAATCTCTCTCTTTCTTAGACTTTTAGGGCTAAAAATAATCCGGGGTGAAATTCCTTCACAAAGCCCTTCTATTTATAGGCCTAATTCCCCCTCATAACTTCTAGGCATGACTAGAAACTGCCAAGGAAAATTTATTTCAACTAAATTGCAGTTACACCTTCTAGAAATTTGAAATTTTCACATGTGATTAAATTGCCGCGCTTAAGCGCCAATGCACATTTTTGCACCAGTCAACTTAACGTCCAAATTCTCATTCTAACATGTCTAGGTCACTAAATAAAGTCAAAAATCATTACTAGAACATAGTAGACTCAAAAATAATACCCCAGATTTCTTAATCAAACTCAAAACAACAATCAAAGCAAAAACACACTGATAACTATGGGTTGCCTCCCACAAAGCGCTTGATTTTACGTCGTCAGCCCAACGTAACTGGTTCTCATTCTGGTTGACCCAACATCATTCCATCATTATATTTATGCTGATCCCTTATATAATAAGGTTTCAATCTATGTCCATTCACTTTAAAAATTTTCTAAGAATTAGGATCTTTAATATCCACAGCTCCATAAGGATAAACTTTTACCAGAACAAATGGGCCCATCCACCTGGACTTAAATTTGCTTGGAAATAATCTTAACCTTGCATTATATAGAAAAAGTTGTTGCCCTGGCTGAAAAATTTTTAGTAAGAATTTTTCGATCATGCCACATTTTCATCTTTTCCTTATAAATCTTAGTACTCTCATAAGATTCATTCCTTATCTCTTCAAGCTCATTTAATTGTAACAATCTTCCACATTTTTATCTTTTCTTTGTAAATCTTAGCACTCTCATAAGATTCATTCATTATCTCTTCAAGCTCATTTAATTGCAATAATCTTTTCTCACCAGCATCATTTTAAATTATAATTGAATTCTTTAATAGCCCAATATGCTTTATGCTCAAGTTTAACTGGTANAAGAGCATTGTACAATGTATGAAGATAATATTTCTTGATTTAAATGGAGAGGAAAGTAGTCCCCAGCGGAGTCGCCAGGTGTCGACACTATTTTAGGTTGTGGAGTTGCTCGTTGGAAGCTATTGGCGGCCGAAATCGAAATCCCGTTGCCCGCTTTGGAAGGACATTTTAATTTATATATATATATATATATATATATATATATATATA